>VDFB02077229.1:0-25430 GCA_007258455.2 Sequoia sempervirens
TTCAATGTTTTTGAATTTTTGCAAAGGTTAAATGAGAAGCCCAAATCTAAGCCATCAAATAAAATTGACCAATCTTGTCATGTCATGCATTTATCTTCATCCCCCATAATTCAAAATGAACCTCACGATTCTTTCACCCAAGATAACGATTCCATTCAATTACCTTCTTCTATCATATCCTTTACATCCAATGATTCATTTCAATCTACACATCTCGATCAAAATATTCTACAAACCCTTCCTATCTTTGGTCAAGATCCCATCTCTCAAGAACCATATGATGATCCCCTCCTTTCATTATTCACCCATAATAATCCTCTTCCATCTCAAGAACAAAATGTTCTTCCAAGTTCTTCATTCACCTCATTCAATGAATCCATACTCTCTTATGATTTCATCACATCCCAAGAGCAGAACAATTTTTCCATCCTATCCAAAGATTCCCTTCCATCTAATGATCAAGCTACGCCATCTCCTTCATCTAACAATTCTTTTCCTAGTCAAGATCAAAGTATCCCATCATCCCCATGTCAAGAGCCCCACACCTATAAATTGGGATCCTCCACCTTTATCCATTCTAGTTTACTTCCAACACCTATCCTCTCATCCATATCATATCCTCCTCAAAATGGACTCTGATCTTGTTTCACAAACAATACATATCCCATGGGTAAACGAATGTGTGAAATTATGAATTACAAAGGAAAAGGTTTAGGCCTTCATGAGCAAGGTATCCTAGAACCCCTTTCTGTTCAAAGAAACCCATATCACCATGGCCTTGGTTATACACCTAAGTGTCCTAGTCCACCAAACCTTCCATCTATCCTAGGTCCTCATCCTAGTCCATCAAACCTTCCATCTATCCTTGGTCCTTATCATCCCAACCCTAGCTCATCAACCCTTCCATCCATATTAGGGTCCCACATTTCTCCATCTCCTATTCTTCAAGAACAACAAAGGCACACATCCTTGATCCACTTTCAAAATTCTTCCTTCATTAACTCATCCATTATACCTCCATATTGTTCATCTCGATACACTCCTTCCATTTCTTTTGGAAGCAATTTGGGTGCCAAATGTCAAAAGCTTCAATATAAAACTCCACATGTATTAAAGGATCAACATGTCTCCTCGAAGAGTCATGCAAAAATAAAAGAAATTTTGATCCAAAAATCAAAAGAAAATTTCAAAAGGCCACAAAGGCCCATCAATTCAAAAGGAAATTTTCAAAGACCACAAAGGTCCATAAATCAAAGAGAAAAATTTCAAAGGCCACAAAGGTCCACAAAGAAAATATCAAAGTCAAAAGTCATGTGGATTCCTAAAAGTCTCATAGAAGCAATAAAATCTAAATTGGCATCCAAATTTTCTAATCCAAAAGCTTCCTCCAATTTTCCATCTAATAACCTATCACCTTCCAAATCCATTTTTCCTCCATCACTCCACCGCCCTTCAAGGTGTGTGCCAATGTTGATCTTTCCAACCTTTCCATCTATCCATCAACAGGTCTTCCAACCTCCTATCCATTATCCAACATTCATCCCCCATCATTCTCCTTTAATGCAAACCTTTGCATAAGTCCTTAGATTCTTCCATCATATCATTAATCTGCCAACATTTAGGATTCTAATTCCCATTGCCATGGTTTATTAGAGGGATATTTGGTTGTGAAACTTGATGCTTAAGTCCTTCCTCCATCTCCCTATCATCCATATCTCATCTTCCATATTCCTCTTGCACTCTACACTTAGGGACAAGTTTCATCCATCTTATCATTCATGGTCATTATCCTTTCTATGCCCATTCCTTACATTTCCACCTTTGATCTTGACAAGGTTAAGGATCTTGAAAATCATGCATCTTATCCTATTCACTTCATCCAAATCTTTCATACCATATCATTTGTCATGCATTTTCTCTTATATTGTGGGGAATCTTGTTTCTTCAACTGGTCATCACATTCCATCTTAAAAAGTCCTGAAAAAATCAAAAAAATCAGAAAAAGTCCTAAAAAAATACAAAAAAACAGAAAAAGTCCTAAAAAAATGCATAAAAATTAGAAAAAGTCTTGAAAAAGTGCAATAAAAACAAGTGGTGAAAACCTGGCAAACAAGCGCTACTTGTGATCAAAATGGGCTCCTCTATCTATTAGCTTATGTCATGCATTCACTTTACAGTATCATCTATCCATATCTATCATCCGTACATATCTATCATATCCATATCACACAACGGGAATCTTTGTGTTTCATCATGGCTTGATGAAATTTGTACATATCCATAACAATTAGGTTGTGTTTACGCTGGGGGCAGAAACACAAACTAAACAAGAGAGGGGCAAAAAGCTTTTAGAACATCACAAACGGACAAATGATAGCTTTCCAAAATGCAACATATATTGACACATCAAATCAACCACAACACCAAAACAATCACTCAATGCCAATAAAATCAAACAACATGGTCCAAACAACGTTAATCAAAACACAAACACCAATGTTGATAACCAAGTTAGATGATATTAATCTGAATAATGTTTGGAATTCTTTAAGCAAAATTTGAATTGTTGGTTGATTTTCTATCATATCTCTGGAGCAATTCGATGATGTACTGAACTAGAAAAGCAAGGAAGGGATATGATTTTTCTTTGTCTGTTGTTTGCGAGGAAATCATTAGTAACTATGCAACTGGTCATGAGACATGCCTCTACTAAGTATCATTGATGACATTCTTAGGAATTTGCATGGGAAATGGGTTAACTCTGTCTCCGCTTATGTATACTGTGTCATCTCTACTCAATTATACCTAGATGCTTGTACCATCTTGCTATATCAAAAAATCATTAAAGCAATATCAGTCATCACCGGTGCTAACATACCCTTTGATGCTTGTATTAACTTTCAACATTTCAATGCTCTATGATGACACAAAAAGCACAAATAAGCTCTCATAATGGCAATGTTGCACGGATAAATCTGCATGATTACATTCAAGTTACATTCTGCATTTTTTATTTCATAGATTTTTCCCAAAAGTTGGCAAAGTATCAAATGTTTCATATCTTTGGGAATTTCTCCCATAACTGCAAGATGCTCAATCTCTCCTATTGAATAGGAAGAATCATCAAATCATATCAAATCAATATCAAATCATCAAGTCAAAGCAACATCAATATCAAATCATCACAACAAATCAATCAAATCTGAATATCAACCTATTTGTTTTTCATCATCATGAAAGAAAATTTATCAAAATCCTATTTTTTTTAACAACTTTAGAACCAAACTTATCAACTATTTGTTTTTCATCATCATGGAAAGAAAATTTATCAAACTCGCTTTTGTTTTTAATAACCTTAGAAGCAAACTTATCAACAAACTATTTGTTTTTCATCATCATAAAAGCAAATTTATCAAAATCCTGTTTGCTTTTAACAACCTTAGAAGCAAACTTATTAGACAACTATTTGTTTTTCATTAACTTGAAAGCAAATTTATCAGCTACTATTTGTTTTCCAACAACTTTGGGAACAAATTTATCAGACAAACATCATCAAATCAAGGCAATGCAATATGCAAACAATCAATACAAAATTGGGGCATTTTATCACATTTTATCACAGTAGGGGCAATTTCGGTCATCAATTTTTCATCTCATGTCTCTCCACGTCAATTTATTCATATCATCATTTTCAAACGATGAATCGACATCTTACAAATCTAAAAAAATCAAAAAAATTGAAAAATAAAAAATCAAATCAAATCAAATCAAATCAAAAATCTTATCGACCATCATTCAGAGGGGGCATATACCTATCATCGCTTGACAATCAAAGATCCGGGGCAATTTTGTAATTCTTTTGAAGCAATGTAAAACACATCACTTCAAAAGAGGGAAAAATGTATACACCTAAAAATGGTCACATCAATAATAAGTCTAGTAATTAATTAAATATTTTAATATTTAATTAAATTTAACTTAATCTGCATATAAATAAATCTAAATAATTTATTTATATTGTTCATTCTTTCATTTCGATTAAATAAATAAGTTTATTTAATCACTTTTCTTATCCATTTCTTAATTAATTAAATAAACATTACAATTTATTTATATTAATTATCATATTTAATCTTGGCTTGAATATTTTATTCAAATAAAGATTAAATATTCTTCTCTTCTAAAAATCCTCAAAAGTCCATTCACAATTAAATATTCCAAATATTTAATTAAATCTTCCAAATTCCATTCACAATTTTAATTAATTCTTCTAAAGTCTATTCACAATTAAATATTCTAAATATTTAATTAAATCTTCTATAGTCCTAAAATCAAAAATCAAACTCACATAATATTAAATAAATTTATTTATTTAATATTGGATTATCTTCAACAATCGTGAAACAACTTCCAAAACAGAAAATTAATTTCTCTGTTTCTGTGCAAGCTTGTTCCCGTGGGTTGAAGACAAATCTCCATTCTTCTCTCCAACCTTCCAACATCTTCCATCTTCCTCTCAACCTCTCCATCTCTCACCATTCAGAATTACCAGACAATCTCACAGCCATTGATCTTTGCCAGTCAGGCTCTTGCCTGCAAAAAGCTATAAAAAGGACTACCGGGTCTTCAAAACAGGAGAAACTTTCATATGGGAAAATTATAGTCAATCAGCCTTCCAACATCCATAGCCTCTAGAATCATAGCATAGCATAGCTTAGCATATTAGCAATCCATATCATGGCATATCATCTCCATATCATAGTTTTAATTGCATCCATAATCCACAGCCCCTGTGCATATCCGTACATCAATATTTCACTCCACTAGCATATAGGATAGAGAAGTACTCTCCCTTTGCATACTCGTTCTGCAGGTTGCCATTCTGAGAAGCTTTGCTTACACAATTTGAGAGCAGCAGCTTCAAGAAAATCATTGGAGATAGAGGACAATGGAACGGTTCTGAAGAAGCTTTGTTTGATATTTTTTTTATTTCAATTTATCTTGCTTTCTTTGGTTTAATGTTGCATTGGTGTGTTTTTATTGTTTCATATTGATACTAACATTTCTCACACACACCTTCAACTGAAAAAATTTATTTTGAGCAGTATGAATGTGCCTTTCCTACCTCATTTCCCCTTTTGAAACTTAGGGGTAGCATGTTGGTCTCAACCCTTGTGGGAGCCCATTTTTGCACCACATGCTATGATGTCTTTAGAAATGAATTAGCAACATGATTTCACCTATACTTGCATAGTGAACAAACATGTTAGATAAAAAAAGTAGTGAAGCTCAATGCTCCTATGATGTTTTATTTTTTAGGCTCTCCTACATACATCTGATATTTTCTCAACTAACTTAAAGCATCATAGGCATGTGTTATATTTTTTTTGATAGAGCACATAATGAGATTCATATCCAGATCTCTAACCAACTCTTTTGTCATGATGCAGGTCCATTTGAAGGTCGGGAGTAAGGAGTGAAAAATAATGAAGATCCACCCAAGATTCTACCAGGAAATGATGGATATGTCTTTTCTTATATGCTTCCTTTCATTTCTTTATCTTTAAATGTATAGTATATCCTTTATTTTGCATTGGTACAGCTACTCCCACATCTTGTGTGGGACATTTGATTACTCCTTTCTTTCCAATGAATAGAAAAGCAACACTTATGTAGTCTTGTGTATATTTCACTACAAAATGAATGAAAAATTACAAAAATAAATGAAAGCAATATCTTTTGTTCTTAATGTACCTCCATTTATGTTGCAAAACACTAAATAACAAAATTGAATTCAATCATTTTTAAAGCACCCTTAAACATGCAATGATTAAGCATAGCAGAAATTTGTGGAATACCTTTCACCTTTAAAATTAATCAACCACTTCATCTCTATCCAATTGAGTTATAGGTAAAAATTTGGTAACAATAGACATTTAGTTTTGAATTTAAACAAGATGAGTTGATGTGGTAAAAACAATCCATTTAATCAAGATAAAAATACAATTGAACCCCACACATGTGCATGTCTTCATGATTTCTCACAAAGTCAAAATTCCAAAATGAAGGTCCACTTATCATCACCTCAAACTTAGGCATTTTAGTCCAAAAGCTCTTAGAAAGCACCTTTTAGCACTTCACCAAAATAGAGACAAATCGGTAAACAACTTCTATAAGAGTGCTTCAAGGAACAATCTAGATTTGTATGCATTATTTTTTAGTCAAAATCTTGGTCTTTTTCATGATCTTGAACCCATATAAATCATTGGGTCTATAGGATTTGAAGACCTTGGAGGTCTAGCGTGTTCTTCAACACCTTGGTCTTGTAACAAAGTCTTTCTAGGTTCATCTAGGATCAAAACCAACACTTCCATTTTTCATAACATTTACCCAAAACCTATCTCACAAACAACTTTTAGAACTTTTGGAAAATCATCTATGTTAGACTTTTGGTAAATTTTTAGACCAAAATCAGAATCATCTTGCTTGGCTCAGTGTGTGGGAATGAATCCTTTCTCACACATTTAAATAAATTAGCACCCCCTTTTAGACAAGTTCATCATAAATATCACATCTAACATCTTGGGATCTACAAGCTCATTATCCAAATTAAACCAATCAAAATAAAAGAAAACATAAGTTCTAGCATTGATCTAAAGTTCTCAATAATTCAAAACATTCACACCATTCATCATTCATTTATCACATAATCATTATTTGATCCTTGCAACATCCTAGAATTTCTTTTTGTACCTAAATTTTAGATCAATCAAAGGAGTTAAAGGTTCATCCCCCATATTCCTAAAATTTGATCCCAATTTTATGGTCCAAACAAGGTCACAACACAAGAAGATCATGGAGAAAAATAAAGAAACATCAACCTCAAGTGATTTAAGTGAAACAGAATTCAACCCTAGGGTATCTATCAACCCTCCACTTAATCCCCCTCAAATACCTCAAGATCCTCAAGAGCGGAGATTCCAAGTGGAAGATGTCACGAATAACTTCAAAAAGATATCCCAAGATGAAATACTTGAACTAGTCCAAAATCTTGAAATGCACAAACTTGTCAACAAAATCATGAGACTAAATCCCACCTAATACATATTGGCATTGGAAAAAGAAGGGTCTAAACTCCCTTCCAATTTTGATGTGAGCACCATTGTTGAACAACCTTTGGGGAACATACAACAAACATTACTCACACCTTCATTTCTAGGAATCATCCAACCAATCAATCAAACATCATCATCTCATGCCCCAAGTCAACCTATCACCATAAAGGGAAGTTCATTGCTCCAAGCCCTTCAAGGTAACCCACTTGTCAACAACCAAAATTTGGAAACCAACACCATATTGGGTATGCAAAACACCATCCCACAAGACCCTAAGCAACCATATGTGTCACTCATCTTCCATGATACAAATAATTCAATCTTTTTCCATACTACTACATATTTCATTGATACACAAGATTAAAATCATAACATCTCACAAGGACAAGTGGATTTATTTGGACAAGTGGGTACTTTCAATGCTTCATCCTCACTTCCATGAGGGAACACACCACAAATATTCCCACCATTCCATATCTTAACATCATCATCCACACAAGGTATAGGGAAAATCCCTTCATTAAACACATCAATCCAAAACCAATCAAATAAAGTCAACCCCACAAGCACAAATTAAACCAACACATCTATCATACCAAATTTTCCAAAGATGCCACTGATATCGCAACACCAAGGTTCATCAACCCAAATCTCTCAACCAATCATCACGTCATTTACAACACCTCAAACATTCCAAAATTTAGTCTCCCAAGGACTAATCATATCAACCACACCATCCACAACTCAACCCCTTTTCATCACTCAACAAACACCTCAATAACCACCCCAACAACCTCTTGTCACATCATCTCACACCATCCCTCAAATCCACCACCTCCACCTTTGAATCCAAATGTAGAAAATCAATATAGTATCACACTACAAGCTACACAACAAGCTTACCAAAAGGCCTTGCAGCAATTTCAAGCCCAACAAGCTCAAGAACAAACACACACACAAGCGCAAGTGCAAGCTTTGCTACAATAGCAGCAAGCTGCATAGTAGGCACAACAACAAGAACAACAACAAGCCTAAGCACAAGTTCAATCCCAAGCTCAAGCTCAAGTGCAAGCTAATACCAAGCACAACAAGCGCAAGTGTGATCCTTGTTACAACAACAAGCATTGATAGTGCAATAGCAGCAAACAACACAACAATAGGCCCAATAGCAAGGATTATTGGCTCAACAACAAAAATAGCAACAAGACCAACAACAAGCATACCAACAAGTGTTGCTCACACAACAAAGATTACAGCAACCTTTCACAACCACATAGCAAAATTCCTTGAACCTTAACACTCAAGCCACCCCATCCTTCACCCAACAAACCATAGCATCCCAAAACACATACATTCCACCACCTAATCCAAAAAATAATCTTTCCACACAAGTCAAATTTCTCTCGCAACAAATACAAGACATATAATCAAGAAAGATAAAGAAATCACGCACACAAGGAAATTTGTGCCCCTATCAATTTAATACAAGTATTTATATGGTTCCATTCCCACCAGGCTTCAAAATACCAAAATTCGACAAATACCGAGGAAACAAAAATCCTAAGGATCACATCATAGAATTCCACATACATTGTATGGAAGTAGCATATTAAAATTCTTACCTAATGTGACTCTTCCCCTGAAGGTTGGCTAGTCTAGCAATGGAATGGTTCTCTTGCTTACCCCCTGGAATCAAGAAGTTCTAATAAATTGTGGACTTGTTCATAGAAAACTATTCATTTAACTTAGGAATGGAAGTGAGTTTGGAAGAATTATCTGGCCTCAAACAAGCTAAGGGAGACATTTGTAACTTTCTTGCAATGATGGTGATCCAAGGCTAGCAAAATAAAATGGTCCATGCCAGAGGAACAACAAATTGGAACTATCATCTTTAACCTTGAAGGGAAATTATCTTTCCATCTGAAAATGCAATGCATCATAATGTATGACCAATTGATCCCCAAGGCTCTCAACATTGAGAGAGTCGTCATTGCACAAGGATGCAAATCCGCATATCAAGACAATAGACCATCAACAACCTATAATGATAAACCTCACACATGGGCTAATAACAAGAACATCACCAACGATGGTTTCATTGATGTCAAAGTGGTTATTAGTGATCCAAGGCAGAACATGCAACAACAAACATACCCACAACCACAAATCAACACCCAAAAATGAACCAACCCATCACAACAACAACCCAACAATAAAATAGTAAACAATGTGAATGCTTAAGGGGAACCACCCCCAAAGAACAAATATCCACCAAAACAAAAGTATACACCATTAGGGGAACCCATTGAATGTCATGAAACAACTAGTACAAGCAAACCTCATCACGCTCCCTATTTATGAGAATTACCAAGAGCCTCAAGTTAAACCACCATGGTATAATGAGAAGCAACTTTGCAAATTTCACAAAATAAAGGGACAAACAGCAGCCAATTGTATGAGACTCAAAAATCTGATCCAAGATCTTATTGACAATAAAGTTATAACCATTGAACAACCAACAGGGAATCAAGATCTCAAGATATACATGAATTTGATGTTGGATCATAATAAAGGAAAAGGAAATAATTACACCAATTTGAACCATATCTATGACCATGTTGTAGCATCATTGGATGAATGGGTAAGAGTTGTCAATATCAAAGGACCTAGAACTGAGTGTGGAGTCACCACATGTAGCAGCTGAATTTCTATCCCAAGACCATCACCACCACCCAGGGCACCATCTGCTAATCTGAAATCAAATCCTAGTAGTTACAGTGTCTTGGAATAACTAAAAAAGACCCCTACCCAAATCTCCATCATAGAGTTGCTTAAAATATTGTCTGCACGTAGGGACATCCTAGAGAAAGCATTGGTTGCATCCTCCATTCCCACAGACCTTGATGTAGACCAATTTCAAGTTATGGTCAAACATATCACTACATCACATCTCCTTACATATTTCGAGCATGATCTCCCAACCCAACCATTTCATAACCACACACTCCATCTTGAAGTCTTAGTCCATAAGAAAAAAATCAAAAGAGTCTTGGTGGATGGGGGTGTGGGTTTGATTATTTGTACCCTACAACTAATAAATAATTTGGTATTTTTAGAGGATGTCATTGAAAAAGGAAAAGGTGTCACCATTAGGGCCTACAATGATCAAGAACAGGTGTCCCAAGGCACCATCCAACTCCCCATTTAAGTGAGGCTAGCAATCATTGAAACCACTTGCTAGGTCCTTGACCTTGAACTCCACTACAACCTTCTCCTAGGGTGTCCATGGATCCATGGGATGCAAGTTGTCACATCTACATTCCACCATTGTGTAAAATTCCCTTACCAAAATCAAGAAGTCATGATCCATGGCGACTTCGAACCTTTCTATTATTGCAAAATAATGGAAGCCAAATATTACAAGATCCCCCAAGTTCCAAAAAATGATGATGGACCCACATCTCCCTATGTCAACCTAGCCACTTTAGCCTCCACTTATGAGAAAAATACACCCATCATTCAGAACATCCCAAATGTCAAGGCTATAATCCAAAATAATGGGTGTGGGGACTATAAATTGAAAAAGAGTGCCTTTGTGATAGGAGAGTTACCTCAATCTCTTAGATCTCATGGAAAACCATAGCCAATTAACACAATATCTCAGACCTTCAAATTAGAACCTACTACCTTCAAAAAGTGGGGAGACCTAAGCAAGGAGGTGGTGGATGAAAATGATGTATCAAGCCTATTGTATCAAGATGAATGACATGTACTTGATCTTCCCATTGAAGACAACAACAAAGATCTGCAGCTAATTTTTGATTGGGGCTACAAAAAAAATGAGAAGCTCAAGAAAAATTACAACCTATTAAAACCTATTGTTCGGGAGAAGTGCCCTAAGAATCTTGGTCTTGGATGTACCCCTAAGAAGATAACCATGCTTGGAAAATGTGCTTCTTTTAAAATGGTTAAAGCTTCCCTATCGGTACATATATCACTTAGTAGTCCCTTTGAGGATCCCATCTCTAACCTACCCATGCTATTTGAGGATTCCTCTCTTTTCTTGATCACCACCATGTCATTCAAGTCAAGTAACCAAGTCACCAAACTAAAGCTTGTTTGCCCCCAACTCATTGACTGTGACCAATGATGACCACCAATCTTAGATACATTCAAAAATGATGAGGCTCTCTAAAAATTCATGGGACTAAGGAATAATCTACCATATGAAGATCACAAAGCAAGGTTTGACATTGAGTTAGACACACATGCATACTACAAAGAAATGATTGAATCTCTTAGTCACAAAATAGAAAATATAAGAGTAACTTCTAGATCCTTAAGTCAAAACCACATTGTGGCACTTTCGGATCCCAAAGTAGTAAAAATAAAGGACACATCCAATGGTGAAAATCTCTCTAATTCACCAAAGGATGAGGGATTCAATCTTCCCCTTAGTGCCATTCATCAAGAGAAATTAGCAATCCTAGTAGAGAATTGAAACTCGGTCAATTTGGTAATTGAAGAGACCCCACGTATCACTTTCTACGCTGAGTCACTTTTGACCTAGGAGAAAGAAAATCTAGAAGCATTTGTAAAGGAAAGGAAAGTGAACTTTGCATGGACATATTCCAGCATGTCAGGCCTTGATCTAGAAGTAGTGGTCCATCATTTAGCGATCTATCCAGAGGAAAAACCTATGAGACAAAAATTGAGAAAGATGCATTCACAAATCACCTTATTGGTCAATCTTGAGCTACAAAAACTCCTCGATGGTAGATTCATCTAACCCATTGATTATACATAATGGGTTTCTAACCTTGTACCTATTTCCAAGCCCACTGGGGGTGTCTAAATCTACATCAATTTTAGAGAGCTAAATGAAGCATGTCCTAAGGATGATTTCCCACTCTCCAACATAGATATGATTGTAGATTTGATAGCAAGGAATGAAATGTGATCATTGATGAATGTATTTTTAGGATATAACTAAATTATGATTGCAAAGGACAACCAACATAAAATAGCCTTCACTTGTCCATGGGGCACCTAATGTTGGAATATGATGCCATTCGAGCTAAAGAATGTTGGAGCCACATACAAAAGAGCTATGACTTTGATTTTTCATGAAATGATCCAAAAATTTGTAGAGGAAATGTGGATGACATACTAGCCAAATCAATGAAACGTCAAGACCATATATCAATGTTGGGCCTAATCTTTGACAGACTAGAAGAATATAAGGTATGACTCAATCCTAAGAAATGTGTTTTTGGTGTGACTTTAGGAAAACTATTGGGATATATTATATCAATGAGGGGAATCGACATCGACCTTGCAAAATTCAAAGCAATCCTTGACATGGAAGCACCATGGATACTGAAACATTTGAGGGGTTTGCAGGGAAGGCTTCAATCAATCTGAATATTCATAGCATAGCTGGTAGATAAAACCATCCCATACTCTCTTCTCCTTCATAGGGGAGTGTCCTACAAATGGAATGAGAAATGTGATTAGGAATTTAACCAAATCAAGGAATACTTCCTAACACTGCTAGTCCTCATGCCACCAATCCAAAACAAACCATTGCTCCTCTACATATTAGCTACGAAGGTATGTCTTGGTGCTCTTCTAGTTCAACATGATGAAACAAGGAAAGAGAGAGCCATATACTACATCAGTAGAACCTTGGTGGGACACGAGCTAAACTATACATTCATTGAGAAGGCTTGTCTTGTAGTAGTGTTCGCCTCACAAAAATTTAGGCACTACATGTTGGCTCATCAGATTAAGCTCATTGCCAAGATAGACCCCCTAAAGTATCTACTTTCTAAAGAAATGCTCACAAGACAAATGGCTAAGTGGGCCATGATCTTGACATAATATGACATTGAATATGTGGAACAAAAAGCCATTAAGGGATAGGTAATTATAGATCAATTGGCTAAAGCACCTAGATATTTCAAGAACCTAAGTTGGTATCAGAGTTTCCAAACGAGTCCATCTTCAACCTGAATGTTGCAGACCATTGGAAGGTTTACTTTGATCATACACACAACATGGGTCCAGAGCAAGAATCCTCTTTATCACACCACAAGGGGATTGTATCCCAAAATCATACAGGTTGTCTTTCCCTTGCACCAATAGCATTGCAAAGTATGAAGCTCTTGTCATAGCACTTTGGATTAAAGTATAATGGTAAATCATGGAATTCAAGTTCTATGGGGATTTGTAGTTGATTATCAATCAAGTCAATGATGAATATCAAAATCAAGATGATAAACTTACCCCGTACAAAAAGTTAGTAGAGGATCTCAAGGAGTTCTTCATCAACATAACATTTGAGCAGATACCAAGGGTAAACAACAGAGTAGTTGACACTATGGCTACAATCGTATCATTACTAGATATCCTAAGAAATGTCCATAAACATGAATTTCTTGTATAGAAATTTATTGTACCAACTTTTGAGGTACTGAAATCTAAGTTTGTATGCAAAATCATTGGTCCCAATGATCCTAGGTACCATGATATATTCATCTACTTAAAAATAGGAGCCCTCCTAGCTGACATCACCCCAAATCTCAAGAAAACCTTCATTAAAAATTCATCTCGCTTCATCATCTTAGGTGACACCCTTTATCGTAGGAGTATTGAAGGAACCCTATTGTGATTTCTTAACCTCGAGGAAGCTTTGAATACCTTAACAGAGGTACATGATGGCATTTGTAGTTCGCACTCTAGTGGTATGACCTTGGCCAAGAAACTACTAAGGATGGGGTACTATTGGCCTACTATGGAGAGAAGCTCACGACTATGTCCAAAAATGTATGCAATGCCAACAACATGGAGACCTCATCAATGCACTAGCTCAAGATCTCTACCTGATTATAACACCTTGGTCACAATGGGGGCTCAATCTCATTGGAAAAATCACACCTACCTCATCTAATGAACACAAGTTCATTATCACCGCCATGGAATACTTCACAAAGTGGGTAGAAGCCATCCCCATGACCTATATCACAAGGAAGTATATCTCTAAATTCATTTTGAACTACCTCATTTGTTGTTACAGTGTTCCACATGCTCTCATCTCTGATAATGGAACACCCTTCAAAAACTAGGATGTTCATGAGTGTAAGAGAGGGGGACCACTGCGTGCAAGATCCCAGGTTATGGAGGTTCAAGATGCGAGAGGCTACCCTAACTTACCTCAGCTAAGTGCAATGTTTGGGGTATGAGGATGAGAATGATGAGGATTATGAGGTCCTATAATCACTCTACAATCTTGAGTTTTAAGATTGGGGCTAGGCGAGTCAATTTTTAGGTTCAACTCTGCGCCTTAGGGAGCTCTCTACCCTAGGACATCAGCACAGACTTTGGACAATAGCGCAGTGCACTAGCATCTCGAAAGTGTGTTGTAGTTTGTACAATCAAACAATAGCAGAGACAAGGTTGAACTCACCAAAATGACTAATGGGCTAGATACTCAACTAAAAGGCCAAAATGAAACAAGAAAATAAATGATCTATTCTCTAATATTGTAAAGTAGAAACACAAGAGGAACAATGGCAAGTAGGATCTCACTGAGAAACTCATTCGCTAGTTGATCCTTCGAAGAGAATGTACTCCTACACAGAGAAAGAGGGAAAATGTTGGGTGGATATATAGGGTCCTACCTCAGTCAGACCCCCATTTAGGTGTTTCAACCTCCACGAACAGCCAAGGAAATGAGATAAAGAGGTAATAAAGTAAAGAAAATACAAACACTACAATGCAGTACTATGCTACTCAACCAAGTGATAGAGGAGAGGAGAGGGAAGCTTACAACCTCCACCAAGAGAACTCAAGGCTTCTTGAGGGAGAAATGAGAGGAACTCAAGCCTCTGCTACAATGGCGTGGTCCCAAACATTCTCTACTAAAGTGATGGAGTGAAGCTTTGTTGCAATGGAATGCTTGGAATGCTGCTAAAAGTGTTGGATTGAATGTTTGAAGTCATCAAGAGTGATCTCAATGCTTGGAAGAAGTTGAAATGCTTGTTCAAGAGATGAATTTGAAGAGGTAATGGAAGAAAACAACCATATTCAGGTTGGTCAGCTAAAGGAGGCATTACTACTTCACTGCCAATGAGAAGAGTAACGCCTTTGCTAACTCAGTTGTAGGAATCTGCTAGGGATGTAGGCACACTGCATGGACGTCTATGTGTTTTGCGAGTGTTCCTAACAAAACCACCTCCACCGACACTCAAAAAAAACACCAAGTGGACCGCCAACAGTGGGCTTAAGTGGAATTAAGCCTCCGAGCTTGGTTTTCTAAGGTAGACAAAGTAAAAAAGGGGAATTGTACATAAGGTGAAAATTCACTCTTATACAATGAGCTATGCTAAAAATTCAATATCCAACACTACTTCTCCATCCCATATTACCCCCAGGGTAGCAACCAAGCTGAGGCTTCCAATGAGACCATCCTAAAAATCATCAAGAAAATAGTCAATGAAGCTAGTCATGACGAGCACTTGTAGTTAAACCCAACCTTATGGACCTACAAAATGGGTATTTGCACACCAAAAAGTGCAACCCATTTCTCCCTAGTCTATGGATCAGAAGCCATCCTTCCCATTAAGATTGATCTCCCATCCCTGAGGTTATCATGCAAAATCTCATTATTGATGAGGAGTATCAAGTGTCATGATTGAATGAGCTGGAATTACTAGAGCAGTGCATAGATGCTTCAAACCACTTACAACTTTATCATAACCATCTCAAAAGGAACAATAATGATAAGATCAAGAGTCAGCCATTCAAGGTCAGAGAGCTTGTTTTGAAAGACAATAAAAAAATGTGCCCAATCCGAACAATAAAGGAAAGTTTGAACCAAATTGGTTGGGACCTTTCATCATCATGACAAGTTACAAATCAAGAGCTGATTCAGCTATCCACACCAGAAGGTGAGCCTCTACAAGAGCCCATCAATAGCTCCCATCTAAAAAAAAATTATTCCTAAGCATGCAGGGTATAAATCCAAAAATACAAAAAAATAAAAATATATCAAAATCCAAAAAAATAGAAAAGGGATTGAAAACAGTAAGGAAAAAATTCGTCCTCTAGTGAAAACCACTTCGGTGGCACTTTGGGCAAGTACCTTGGTGAAAACCTGGAAATCAGGTGCCTTGTGTAAATAGAACACTTTCTATCCACCAACGATTCTTTGGCTTGTTCTGCATCACCTTTCATTTCTTTATGCCGCCCTTCGCCCATCATTCTTTCCATCACTCATTTGCATCCTATGTCGATATCATGTTCCATCCTAGAACTACTTGGCACTTTCTTAAGGTCAGTTTGTTCTACCTATATCGAGGTAGTCTATCACATCACGCTTGGGTAATCCCCTATACCTACATTGGATCAAATTTGTGTATATCCTAAAATCTTCCATAAATCAAAAATTCAAAAACATTCAAAACATGTCAAAAATCCAAAAAATAGGTCAAAAATAGAAAAAATAAAAAACATAGTCACCATATTGAACTATGTTGTCTCTAAGCTTGAACGTAGGCAAAGCTAATCATTGATTATCCCCCAAGTCATTAGACCATTCCTTAGGAGTCCACCATAATAAACTAACAATCCATACATGTTCATATTCTTCATCAATAAATGAGTTTGTGTCATTTTGAACTACATCATCTCTAAACTTAAACATAGGCAAGGCCATCATTGATGAGCCCCCAAGACATAAGACCACAAAAACATTTAAATAACTTGAAAATTAAAAAAATAGCCTCATAACATTACAAAAACATCAAAAACATCCAAATATTTGAAAAAAAAAATCCATCTCTCATTTCGCTTCACCCACGATAATCAATCATCCATAATAAATCAATCATCACCTTCATCCTTTTGCAATAAAAATAGAAACAACCACATCAATCAACAAAATCAAACTTCAAATGCAAAATCAAAATTGAAACAAGAAACTTTTAAATGCAAAATCAAACTCTTGATCATTCTCAAACATGTCAATCGAACCTTATATCAACAACATTTTCAAACAACCTATCAACTTGCCACCATCCACTTTCATGACCTAGGATGCATCCTTCCTACAATGGGCATTATAGTTGGCAATCACTTTGGATACTTATGCTAAGAAAAACACATACCTTTGGCTAGAGATATGAAGAACATTAGCTTGTTTGTTTACTTGATCTCTTCTTATGATTTATCTTATTGCACCTATTCCCATGACCTCTTGAGGATGTCTATCTAAAAATATTTAGAGAGAAAGGATTGTGGAATTGATCATTATCTTTTTTTCTTATGTTTGTTGGATGTTATTGTAATATAACTTGGCGATACTTGCTTTGGTAGGTGTGTATGGAGAGAGTTTTGGACAGCTTGTTAACTATTTCATTGATAGGTTATTCATTTCCGTGTTTTGGTCTGAGATGTTTGAAACTTCTAAAGTACATCCTAGTTAGGTTTTTGTATATCAGGTGTGAACAAGAATACTCATTTTTTTTCAAGTAAAACTCCATCTCACTAGATACAATGCCATCCTAGTTGTCTATACCTTGATCCATGATATCTATGTGTGTTATCAAACATAAGGAAATTTATGTCATTTATATCCCCAATCCCTAGATAAGCAAAACATCATCATCATATCTAATAAATTCTTGATGACTCATATACTTGTTGGGCTTCTACATCTTCTCATAATCAAGGTTGATCCCTCTTATTCTTCTTATTCTTCTTATTCTTCTATCTTTACTAACATTTCTATCCAAGTATCAAATATGTGTGATATATCAAAATATACATGAGGCTACCCATGGTTGATGACTGTCGATACACCAACAAATTTTTCTACATCAAACATTCAAGCTTTCTAGTCCTCTCTGAGTTGAATTTATCATGAATCTTTATCACGAGCTTGAACCAAAAATTAAAATTTTCACCCAATCTCTTGAGGGGGCAATGTAGTAGCCTAATTCCTTCCGTTGAGGCAATAGTGGAGCATCCAAAAAATTAGAAATTTTTTGAATATTGATCTTCGCAGCATCAATCTTTGAACCAACACAACGGGTATGTTGCTTCAAAGAGGGGGAAAATGTAGACACTCAAATAGGCCTGATTGACATTATGCATCTAATTTTGATTAATTAGCATCACTTATACTATTAATTAAGTAATTAAGTTTATTTAATTAATTCACTCCTACTCACTAATGTTCATCATGTTTAATTAAATAAATCAATTTATTTAATTAAAACCCTGAAATCCTCTCATTTGATTTGATAAATAAATTTATTTAAATCAAATTTCATAAACCCCCTAATCCCGCTCAAGTTGATTAATTCTAAATTAATTAACCCTTAAACATCATTATCCCATTCTCTAGCTTTTGACTCAACCTTGGTCAAACTAAACCCATGGTCAACTAACCAGGTTGCACATGAAATTCATTTCTTTTAATTATCTAATTACCTTATTTATCCTCACAATGGCATATTCTTAGGAATATTCCTCCCAAGCACCCCTTCATTCAATTTCCCTCCAAAAGCCTCTTATACACCCATAAATACCTCTTACAAAGGAATTTACTCCCTCTTACATGTCATCTTGTCTCTTACAAGGGCATTAATATATCTTACTTCCTCACCCACATTCTCTTACATCTTCAATCATATTCATTCAATCCTCTTGCATCCTCAACCATTCTCTTTTACTTCTCTTACATCCCCTTTACACATTCCCCAAAATGTGCTCCATCCTCATCCAATAGAATGGTGACAAAATTCACAATCTCATCAGCTCCCTTTTTATCCCACATTCACCAATTTTACCTCTTCTTCAACCCTTGAGTTCTATAAGTAGAAGCCTCTTCTACTTGAAATGGATCCACAATCGCAAGAAAGTTTACTATAGGCATTTCTCACTCATTTTCATGTCATTTTAGCTTAGTTTTATCATACTTTGACATTATTTTTCATACTTGGAATCATTTACATCATTGAAGCTTATGAGGATTGGGAAAGAACTTCTTTCCACATCAAAGGAGCACCAATCCCCCTATGGGAAGGAGGTTTGGTTGATTTAGTTGATTACATGTTATCATTTGCCTTCTTTTATGCTTTCATTTCATTTTTTCATCTTAGTTTAACCAAGAATATCATAGGGAATGCTTTGTCTGTGTTTCTAACATGACTAACCCTTGTTTTTTTTCTTTTGTTAGTAGATTGCACATTAGGCATTTCACAAGAATTTTATAAAATTTTATGGCCATTTAATATGGAGGACTTCTATGAGGTCTATAAAGAAGCATTTTTTAAGGGATCCTTAGGTTCTTCTATCAATGAAGGGTTAATAAAATTAATTCCCAAAGGGAAAAATGAGAGTAACATTGCAGGTTAGAGACCAATCACCCTCCTTAATACCTCCTACAAGATTATTTCCAAAGCTATTGCAAAAAGAATTAAACAAATTGTGCAAGAAATTGTTAGACCCGAGAAAAATAGATTTAGAGGAGGGAGATTCATTCTTGACAATTTGGTGCTTGCTTGGTAAGCTGATGAGTGGGCTCAACAAATAGGAAAAAACTACCTCCTCATCAAATTGGATTTTGACAAAGCTTATGATAGGATTAAGTGGTATTTTATATTGAAAATGCTCGAATGGTTAGGCTTTGGACCTAAGCTCATTTCACATGTTAAAAGTCCTATTTTCTTATGCTAATACTTTCTTAGCTATCAATGGTTCAATCACCCAAGCCTTTCCTCTGTAATGATCGATAATTCAAGGTTGCTCTTTAGCTCCTATCCTCTATGTTCTCACAGTTGATTCTCTTGGATACCTTTTAATTCATGCTAAAAATTAAAATCTCATTCATGCCATCTCTCTGCCTAGAAATGAAGTTTCTCTCAACTCTCATTTTGATGATGACATCTTACTATTCATTCAAAACTCTCAAGAACATAATAACACAATAGATGTCATAGACCCGTTTTGTTCAACAACTAGCACACAACTTTCTCTTAATAAAACTAAATGTTTCGTGACTACAACTGATCAACCATCTCCTTGGACTCCCCCACAGTGAAAATTCAACAATCATGGAGTAATTTCAAGATACCTAGGCATTCCCTTTGGAATAGGAGTTTGACTATCTAAAATGTGGAAATGGTTCATCAATAAAGTAAAAAGAAAGCTCCAACTTTGGTCAAACAAATTTTATCCATGGCTAGACACATTCAAATTTCTAAAAAATCCTTATAGCCAGTCATGTTTACATCTCTTCATGTTGGCTTCCTTCCAAACACAGTTATAATCAGCTAACTCAACTAATCAGAGGGTTTTGTGAGGAAAATGGAATAACAAAAAAGACCTCCCAATTGCTTCATGGTTATATTGCATCCAACAAAAAAATAAAGGAGGTTTAGGAGTAATTGATCCCCTCACACAAGGGATCTACCTCATTGTTAAATGGATTGCTAGATCTCTTAATGGAGCAACACCATGGAAATCTCTTATTAGGCACCAAATTGCTACAACCAAAGCTAATAGTGCTTTGATAGAGGTTGGGTGGAAAGATAAAATTGTAATGGAAAAATACTTCAAACCTCAAGTCTCCAGACAATTTTTAAGCATATGGAAAACTTGGCAACATGTTTCTCCTCTTCTTGAATGGAAAGGACAAGATCTTAGTCATGGAATGAGTTTTTTTGCTTCATCTATTTGGTGGAATATACTGATATTCTTTCATGAGCAACCTTTAGCGACTATCCCTCAACTACATAGAAAGCTCTTATTCAAAAAAGGCATCAGTGTATTCGAGGACATTTGGGAATTCATAACTCTAACTTATAAAAGCACATGCAAATTAAATAGGACTTCAAGTTGTCCAATGGTCTTATCAATGATATTCACAAGGTGCAAGATGTTGTTCCTTTAGAGATGCAACTAAAGTTATCTACTCTTGTTTATTGCAATTTTTTCAAGGATTGGAGGTGGTTTCTAGGCTATATATTGATAATTTCCCTCTCAAAATTATTTACCTTAATATCCTTCCTCTAATTTAAATTCATCCCAGATTAAATCTGAAATGGAATCTAAATTGGTCCAAGTCCAAATGGTTTAGCTTGAGCACTATTGTTTGGAAATCAAAAGCCAAGGCCAAAGCTCAATTTTTAGCATGGAAGATTATTCATTACAAAATTGTTATGGGAGAATGCCTCACCATTCTATGTAATCAATCCACCAAATGTCCTTTTTTTCATATGCTAGAAACCATCAAACATGCACTTTGGTCATGTAAACATAACTAATTTGGCAAGCAATTATGACTCTTATTTCTAACATGTTTTAAAAAATTAAAATGGAAAACAACTCTTTTAGGGCTGCATTGTTTGCATAATATAGCTTCAAAATATTTTCATCAATGTATCCTTTAATATATTTAGTTGCTCAAATGTAAAGCTATTTTTTCTAATGATTTTCCTCCTATAGAACTGATCATGCACGATTTATTCTTTAATATTATTTTACAGCAATCAACTCTTGCTAAAGTAGTGAAGGAGAAACAAAGTAACATCTCAGTGCTTCAAACCCAACTATCTAAAGCTTAGTCTCAACTAGAAGTGATTGCTAAAAATCATAATGGATTGCTAAAAATCATAATGGATCTCTCCTCCCAATGGTTAATATCATTACGTAAGAACATGTGCTACTCACTCTTGGAGAAAAATGATTCTCTTGTAAACTGTACTCTGTCCTTAAGTTTTTTTTCAGTTGTCTTAGTTGATATGTGCTCTAGTTTTTCTTGTATTATGGTCTCTTCCAATCATTTTAGTTGGGATGTGCCTCCTCCAGACAATTTTGTAATCTTGTACATTAATTTTCTTTTATTAATATAATGCATTTTTCTAATAAATAAAAAAGTTTTTGGGTTCAATTTTGCCTAATTAGCAAATCTTACATGGTATTATAGTGATCTATGTAACATTCCACAATCTTACAAATTCTCTAAGATCATTTTTATTTTCATTATAATCAAGCTCAAAATATGCTCAATGAGAATGACCTAGGTTTTCTTAGATGATTTTTAAGTGAATGCAATAATTTAATTTAATAAAACAACTAAGAACCCAAATTAACATAATGTTCACAAAATTGGTTCACAACTTGTTTTGTAGTCAACAACATAGGAATTTAGATTTTGAGTTTTAAAATCTCAATTCAACATCCACAAAGCTAATCCAAAGTGATAAAAAATGTATCTAAACAACAAAAATAATAAATTAAGTATTAGTGATAAAAAATATTGAACTGTATGATGCTATGGGTCAAATTCATACAATATGATGTTAATTATAAATTCAATATTACAAATAAAATACCATAATCAAAATAAAATCAAAACATTAAAAAATACATAAATCTATAATTTTAACTATATAAAAAATAAATTCTAATCAACTAATTTTTTTGAAAATGTACAACACTTTCCTTTTAATATAATTTTTTATAATATTTAATCTAAAAATCAAATTGATAACTACCACAATTTCAAATTTCTAAAAATAATTAAATAAATGCCTACAATTTTCATTTTACACAATACTACGTCAAAATAAATATTTAAAAGTTAGTGGCTTATGATGCCCTCGTGCGAACCCCAAGGATAATAATCACGTACAATTTTTTTTTTTAATTAACATAACATACAAGTAATACACATTAAGACAATACATGAATTTCATTTAACTAGATTCATTAGCACATACATCCCTTGGGGTACACGAGGAGTCATTACGAGACTTAGGTCCACCCAACGATAATATAGAATAAAAGCCAAAGATATAATCCATAACAAAATAAACATTAACAAATATAACACATACATGATAATCATTGAAAAGAAACCATTTGAGTACATAAATACAACATATGCATAATTAACTTAACACATTGAATAACAATTGCCACGGCCAATATCCACACCAAGATAACATTACATTACAGTACAATGTTTTAGAGGTACAATGATACAATAGTGTTTCCAATCATAAATGGAAACCATACAACAAGATAACATGATACAAATGAATACAAGATATCACAACTGGCTCCAAGACAAACACAACTCTGGAGTCGCTACATCCGCACCAATCCACACCTCTCGATCCTCGGCTGGGGACCCAATGGGGTGCTTAGCACGTTCCACCCGACCATGTGAGTCTGAAGACCCACCCCCCGTGCTAGGAGCTAAACAAGAAAGAGACCGCAACCAAGAACATCCAAATAGAGAACCACAAGACTCAACACCATACAAAAGTATCATAAAACTCAAGAATTACAAGAGTCAATATACTAACTTAAAATCATAAATGCCATCACATAAATTAAAGCAATGACTAGTAAACAAGTAATCAAAGGATGATCATGAAATACTTCCAAATTAAACTGAATAAACATAATACAATTCCAAATTTCAATCAAATAATACAATAACATCATATCACAGTATCATAAGATACAAGATTGTAAATCAAATATAAATGAGATCATACAAGACCACAAAACATACTAAAGATGTATTAAAACAATACTCATAGATCAATTTAAATCAATTCAAACAACAATCTAAAACAACTCCCACAACCCACTTCCAGAGGAACTCAATAAAGTAAAACACATGGGCAACCCAGGAGGTGTCATCGCACTTAGCCCATGGGTTCTCAGCCCTTCCTCTGAAGCGAGGCCGGCCCCCATCTATGGATCTCCTGGCCCTTCCTCCTACTTGAGGTGCCGACACCATAGGGTAGCTCATGCGGAGCCGTAGACCTCTCATGAGGGCGAGGTCACGACCTTGCCAACCACGGCCTTCTCAACCTTCCATTAGTCTGCGGAAGCACTAATGAAGATGAGGTATCCATAATACAATCTTGTAATGATGTGGCCACTGCCCAACCCTCCTAAGTTAATTATTAGGTTTATCACTTGTTTACTAACTCACTTTCATTAGGTTCTCACAGGTCAACTTCCCTTAAGCGGGTGCTGGCCCCACGAACCACTCTCCTAGAGACCCAACAACATAAAACCAAAGGGTTGTACCATCATAATTTGAACAAGAATCATAAAAGTGCGAGGCATTACCCATCTCGCTAACAAGTACAAAATCAGAGTCTCCACAATTCTCGTACAACCCTTTCAAAATAAAGATACCAATATCTTGTCATGTCAAGAGCACATAAAATAAGAAACGTTAACCAACAATAAAACAAGCCTCTGGAAGAATCTCAAAAATTTAACACTAGGGTTTCCCCATCAAAGAACTGACAACAATAATTACAAGGCCACAAGAACTATTTTCAATACAAATATAATGAGTGCATAAACCAAAATAAGATCAACAACTCCATTCAAACAACATCAACAACTTCAATATGGACTAAATCGGAAGTCCAAGAGAAACCTCTATTTTCTCCTCTCGGAATACCCATAACTCAAAGAACTTTTCCAATTTGACTCATTAACAACTCAAGTAGAACCATCAATCATGACAATGAAAACATTAACCGATTTACCACTTAGGATAAAGAACAATAGAACACATATGGGTTCCCAATGAATAGCAACATAAATTAAATGAGAGAAATCTCCAACTCAAAATCAACTCACGAAAAGTCACATCGAAAGGATCTATCACACAATCCATAAAACCACACATTCAAATACAAGATATCCATTCATCCAATAAGAAGTAACTTGAAACAATCTATAAAGAACATTATTTTAAAGATCAATCATTTCTAACCTTTGCAATATTGCGAAGTGAAGGTATAATATGATGTTTTTAAGCCATAAGACACTAATCACAAATCAACAATGGTGTCACCTCAAATAGGGAAACACAAAAGAGAAAATCAACCTTTAATACAACAAAATCACTTAACAAAACCTAAAGCCACCAACTAGGTATTCCACGGGAGACCTCAATTTTCTCCTCACAAGAATCCCTTAGATTGGTACAAAATTACATTCATAAAATCAGCAATATGACAATGACAACAATTATCTAATCACATTCTCAATTAAAAGATACCAACCTACTCAACAACCAAAACAATTACAATTTCAAGATTCTAAATAATCGTCCATATAAGAACCTCATTTAATAGAAACTCAAATTGCCATAAAGATATCCACTAACTAACAATCCAAAAGAAATAATTAAAAATGAAAACTCAATTCAAGGAACAATTTGTTTCATTGACTTAAGTTTATAAAACTACCATAATTAGGTCA
>VDFB02077230.1:0-71978 GCA_007258455.2 Sequoia sempervirens
GAGATAAGAGAAAGAGTAGAAGATCATCATCAATATCCATCATATTCTGAGTTTCATAATTTTTATCTAACATATTTGTTCATTGTGCAAGTATAGGTCAAATTCTCATTGTTGGATCATTCTATTTATTTCACAGTATGTGGAGTGAAATGCGCTCCCACAAGGGTTGAGCCCAACTTTTTGCCCTTATGTTATAAAGAGGAATGAGAATGAAATAAAATATCATGTTTATCAACTCTAACAAGTATCCATCACCTATGATAGTGAGTTGATGAATATCACTGTCATAAATGACAAATGCTTGCTAAAATAGAACTCAATAGGAGAAGGCAATTCCATATTTCTTTGATACTATCAATGCACAATTTTAAGACTATGTTACAAAATTTAATGAACTATGTTGGCATAATCACAAGGAGGCAGTAAAATTGGTATCAAAATATTTGTATGATTATAACATTTAAAGAATGTTTTGATGCATACACATGTCATAAATGGACAGGTGCCATAACAGTCCTTGTAAAAGGAATTGATATCTATGGTGATCTCATTCAAAGGAAGTGACTTTGCAAAAGGTCTATTGCAAGCTTGAAATAGAGAATGAATGTATGGTTCCATATTCTATGCTTCATTACTTACATGAAATGGTGAAACAAGTAGTATCAAAGTCATGGAGGGTTGAAAGTTTCAAAAACAAATCCAATGTGCATAATCTATGATATTTCAACCTTAACCATCTCAAGAACTTGGCTCCCATGACCTAGAATGGCAGATCTCAGACATGATGACAGTGTGTTGTATGAAGGCAACATATATGACAAGTTATATAAAGATCAATATTCTTACGGAAGTAAATCCACTATTAATTGAGAGGAGATAGTGATGTTTAATGTCAACAGTCTATATATGATGGACCAAATCAATCAATGCGGCACATGTAGAAGTAGAGAGTGCAGAAAATGGTTTGGGTTTGGTAAAGCTTATGGTTCAATACAATGGATTCATTGTTATGTACACCACACTTGCCAAAAGGGATGTGGATTTTTGAATAATCCCTTAATCGCCCTTTTATCTTGAAGGGGAAGATGGACTCTATGAATTTGTTTAGAAACACATTACTAAAAATGGGGATGTTGTAATAGTTGTTCCTGAGGGTGCGGGACAGGAACTTGTTGAATCTATGCAAAGTATGGAAATTAATTAATGTTGGACATTGGTATATGGCTCTCCCAAAAACTCAAGGATCATTATTGTATAGAGCAAAAAGTACTGAACTTGAAGTATATTGAACCAACTTACATGTCATCAGTTCGGTGAATGGTGAACATGTTTATATTCTGAATTGACATGTTATAGAGACTCAAAAACAATTCAATACCATTGACCATATGTGGGCAAGGTTACTCTCTTCTACAAACCATTTTAGTTTCCTAAGGTACGAAGAGATCATAAAATCGAAGAGGGAAAATGCAAAACAAAATAAACCCAGAATACCCACATGGAAGAAAGTACTTGAGTGCCTGTATTGGAGGAGGGTTTTTCTTTTCTTTTTTCTCAGAGGAGTAATTACAAGAGAAATTTTAGACACCTTTGCAAGAAAAAAATAAAGCCCAGAATAGAGGAAAGAAAGGAGATCCAAATCCCTCAATGATAGCACAAAATAAATCCAGAATGCTTCTAACTGGTGCAAGACATGCCATGAGCAAAACAATGAAGGAAATACATAGAAATCAAACATTTTCATCATTTCATGTACAGTGTAAGCTCAAATCAGCATATTTTTTATAGGTATTGAAATGAAATGCAAATTTTTACAAATAGAAGCTTACCTCAGGTCAGCTTCAATAAATTTTACACAAAATCTGCCAGTCTCAGAGAACTCTCCAACAAAACCCTAGAAATCATGGGTGTGCTCAGTAGAATGAAAAGATGCAAAAATGAGAAGACCAAGTGAAAGTTAGTTGTGGTTGTTCTCATTAGGGTTTCAACCCTAAATGGTTGATCTCCCAAAAGGCATTTTTTCCTTTGATTTTAACTTTTGCAATAAAAATTTAATTATCCTTATGTATTCATGCTAGGTATCTAAGAGTCCCCTTTAGAATTATACTTTTTTCTTTGTTTCAAAGCCTGAATGTGTGTCAAATGCTTTATTTTTGCATTGAAAAAAAGATGTAAAACATTTGTTTAAGTGATGTGCTTATAAATCACTTTGACTAGTGTTATTTTATTGTGCAAAATAGGAGATAAGGGCATTTTTTTCTAAGTGATGAGTTGAAGGGGTGAAGATTTATGTCTTCCAAGCATATAGGGGAGGTTGGAGAGGTTAGCAAACAAGTGCCAAGATTATAGGGGGTGGTTTTGAATGAGTTTAAAGGCCTTGGAGAGCATATAGGAGCATTTTTGGATGTCTTTATGATAGGTTAGGTCAATGCTTGACCTTTCCTTCAGCTTTGAGCCTTTTTGGAGGGAGTTTGGGGGCTATTTTTTAGGCTTTATTGGTGTGTACGACCAAGGGAGTTGCAGGATTCCTATCTTTGTGTAAGTTTCTAAAAAGCATAAAGCAACTTCAAACATCAGTTTGAAGGGAATTCTTTTCATTCTCATGCTACATTGTAACTCATTTTGGAGTTCTTTCAGTACGAGACAACATTGTATATTTTTTACAGACTTTTACTTAGTTGTATTTTTACCTTTCAATCAATAAAATCAAGTTATTTTGCCTTCTCAATATTGGATATTTTGTGATAACAAAAAATTATTGATATTTCCTTGTGATAATTTGTATCCTTGGTTCTAGTCTAGTTTCTCATTTCCTTTATATAGGAGTACATGTTTGTGCAGGTCATAGTTCATGTTTTACTAGTTCTATGCATGACTCGGTTGTGAAGTCAAACATTTTAGCCTCCAAGAAGGTCATTTGTTGTTCCTCCTGAGTTTTTCCATAAACTTCAAAGCCTCTCTATGAAATACTTATGAAAAACATGTCAAAAATGAGTTGTGTATGCTATAGTGGCTTTTATTGATCACATCATGTGTCAAAATGGTGGTACAAATCCTTAATATTTGGTGCATCACCATAGGAATTAGTTTTCAATTTATGTTCCTCCTTACTCTTTCCTCTATAAAAAATTAGAGTAGTTTTAGGTGAGTACCATAAGAGCCAGCTTTCTCTAGTGGTTTTTTTCTACTTTAGGTGACCCACAGTCTTAGAAAATTTCCCATGTTTCTCCAATAAAATAAGTTCTACAACTTAGCAAGGGCGCACTATTAGGAGACAACAAGTCTTCTTTGCCCAAATTTTTTCCCCCTTCCCTTCCTTAGATTTAGCTTCATCCACTTTGCTCTCAGCCTTTGATTATTTTTTTTTGCACCCTTCTCCTTGATGAAGAGGCTACCAGCATGACCCTGATCTCCACTTACCATTTTATTTCTCAGGTGGTAACAGCTTCTTGCATGCACTACCAAGGCTACTATCAATTTTACAATTTCCTCATTTAACGTCCTTCTTAAGGACATATCATCCTCAACTATTTCCAATGTACACACATCATGATCATTGTCATTCCCTTCATCAAAGAGAACCTATCGGTGATATGCATTGGCTCTTTGCCTTTGACCGTACACATCAAGGTTATAAGACTCTTCATCAGATGAGCAATCATTACTAGTAAAATAAGACCTTCTCATAATCACATTAACTTCAACATCATCTTCATGAGTATGATCACAATCTTGCAGTGTATCTTATTCAACTTCTACCAATTTTACAACTACACATTGGTGAGAAGAGTGAGGCAACTAACAAACCATACACCAAGGAGCCTCATCAACAAAATTTACATAATGCTTTTTACAGAGGATCAAGTGTGACTTGATCTTGTGTATTTTTCTAATTATTGTGGATTGGATTTCCATTTTTCCAATTATTTTTATAAGGATAATCTTGGAGTCTTGGGGGCTTTTCATTTTTCTGAAAATGAGGCTTCTCATTTTCAAGCCCCTTTTCATGCATATCCAATCTATTGTTAAAAATATCCATAGAATTCAAAACTTTGTCCAATTTATCTTCAATAGAAGAGCCCTTGTTTGCAGGTCCCTTGTCATGCTTAGGATTCTTTAGGATTTTTACATCATCCCTCCTTCCCACCTTGCCTAACACTCTCCTATTGCTTTCAATATTTAGTGCAATCTTGAAGGAATCCCTCAAGTTTTGAGGGTTCTTACCTCTCAAATGATAGCTCATTTTGGCATCAAAAGCATTACAATAAGTGACCAGGAAAGTATCACCATTTGGTTTTAGATTGTTGGGAAACTTGTTCATTACCTTATGAAATCTAGCATTGAAATCAGAAACCATTTCATTGGACCCTTTGGAGATGTTATAAAATTCATTCAACATGAACGTTGGGTAGTTATTATCTCCATATTGTTCCCTAAACAACCTTTTAAATACCTCCCATGATCCAATGCTTCCTACAGGTAGACCTCTATACCATTCCCTAGCATCCTCAGTGAGTGATTGCATTGATAATCTCATCATGATGTCCTCAAAATTAACCTCAAATCCATCTATCATATTATCAAAAGACTTCAAATGCTCTTCTCCATTGATGGAATTGTTACCAAAAAATCTAACCAATACAGTTTTGATATCATCGGGAATAGGGTTTGGATAACCACAAATCCCATCAAACCATAGTTTCTTATATCTGTTTAGTTGTATAGGTCTTCTAGAAAATTGATCACTCTGATTATTATGAGGCTATCCACCACCTTGGCCACTAGATTGTGTGTTATCAGTTCCATCCCCTCCTCCATTATTTTCATTGCTTCCTAAACCTCCACTCCCACCAACGTCCTGATTTCTAGATTGATTACTCCTACTTCGACCTCCACCTCCACCTTGTCCTCCACCACCACCTCTATGTGAAATATGTCCACCAAATCGAGTATTCTAGGGTTAGGAAATAGGGATAGAGTGATCATAACTAGAAGGCTGACGATCTGAGATAGAATTTTGGAGGAAAGAAATTTTCCTTTGTATCTCAGCATTTGAGGCTTCAATTTGCAATTTATTTTACAAGTTCTCATTGACCAATTTCAACCTTAGGATTTTAGGGTCAAGGGGAATTTGCAAGGACAAAACTATTTTGAACATTAGTGGTATGAGTATCTATAATGGATACACCTGGTTTTGCTTTTGTGATGACTTGCTTAGGCTAATCTATAGGTTTTTTCCCTGTGTTTACAGGTTTTGACCTTGGTATAATAGTAGAGGGGTTTCAGGCTTTGGTTGTCATGATGTAACTAGTGTAAGTACTAGTTGCAGATGTCCCAACAGGAGCATTCACTTTCACTTGACCTACAATCTCTCTAACAACTGGTTCATTTTCATCCTTAGGAAATGGCTCCTCATCCACCATTTCTCTCAGAGATTCTACTCTCCTTCTCAACTGATCTCTCTAGATCATGGTAGCCATTATTTTCTGCTCTATTTCCTTACATTGTTTCATTGTCAAATCATCAATTCTTAATGCCTCTTCTTGAAGCTATGTGATATCATTAATCACCTCTTCAAGATCTTCAAGGGTAACCTCATCCTCATACTTTTCAGGAGTGTAGTTGGTAAGGTTAATTGGTTCCTTTTGTATGGGAGGGTTAGGAGTCCTATCCCTAGACTTTCCTCTAGGATTGATTTTTTTCTCATTGAAAACAAAAGTAGTCCAAGGATTAGCCTTTATGGCTAACCAACTTGGGTCTAATTGTTTTCCCCATAAATTCCACCAATGGGCAGAATCTTTTCTAACTTTAGGAGTAACGGTTGGTTGGCTAGCAGTGGTAGTAGGAAAATTTTGAACAAGTACTTATTCCTTATCATAGGGCATGCCATACTTATACACCTCTTCATCTTGAACAACTTTATCAGTATTAGATTCTTCAGGTATTGGAGGATTAGAAAACTCGTTTGAGCATTTTTTTCTTCCATGATGGCTCGGGCGTGCGAGGTAGCTCCTCAAGTTTCCTCTTAGGATGTTTCTTCATGTTGCTTATGTTTCCTCTCATTTTCTTCTCTATCACTTCCTCTTTTGTTCTTTCCACATTCTTAGAATGAATGCTTGTGCATTGGCTAGCACAGAGATTAGAGTAACAACCCACAACTTGATGGGAATTGAAAATATTTACGAGTATTGAATAGATTTATAGGATTTAATGCATACAAATATTGTTGAGAAAGAACTCTGACAATTCAAGGGAATTTCAACAAAGGGAAACACGATTTTCTTGAAGCTTTGATAGACGGACCTCACCCTAAAAAATGGTGGGGAATTTCAATAGAATTCTTTATGCATAAACACATATTTGAAAAATATAAGACTCTACACATTTTATCTTGAACTAGAGACATTGCATAGCCTTGTTCCCTAGTAGAGTCACCAATATGTTGGTGTTTTTAAATAACCAAGTGCATTTCAACAGTTATCTATGAATTTTCCAAATTCAATGGTAAATATCTATGAAGGATTGGCCAACAAATAGGTGAAAGCTTGCTAGACTTTCCCGTTGTGGTTTAGGCTCTCCAAAACCCAGGATGGTGATCCCTATAATGTGTTTCTAGACTCTTTGTTCCAATTAATCACATACATTGTAAATAACAGATAGCTCCATATACAAATTTTTTGACACCCTAATAAATATAAAGACCTGGCCAATCATTTACATACATATTAATTGTTTCAGAAGAAATAGAGCACATGTATTCCATTTTGATATACATTTCAACAAGAATTTAAAGAGTTTAATGATTTTAATGTATTGTTGATGAATGATCATGAAAACTGCATCACAAACACAAAACTCAAACTAGTGCCTTAACTTAGAGAAGGGAGTCAATCTCAACATAAATCTAACTAGATAACAACTTAATACTTAGCATCATAAAGTTTCTACAATACTACCTTACAACATTATACCTTAATATCCTAAACTAGAACTCCTAAACATATCCTGATACTAAAACTATAAACTTATGGCTTCATCCAAGTGATTCAATTAATTCTTTGAATTAAAACAAAGATAAAGCCATACATTCATTGGAACACAATGAAGATCAAAAAAATAACCCTTTATTATCTTATTAATAGCTCATATAACGAATACACCAGGAGAGAAATGGATTTGAATATGCACCATCTTCCATATTCAAATGCTAGTACTATTATCAAAAATTACAATTGCAAAACAAAAGACTTAAAACCTAAAAAAAAACTTTGGAATGTTCTTTGAATGTTCCTTTATAAGAATTTTTCTCAAAAGATCAATCAACAACCTGTGCATTTGGTCATGAATTACTTCTTATAGAAGTGAAGGAGCAAAACAAGCCTTGGGCCAAAATGTACACATTCCATGCTTTCATTTGACATTTTCATTTACAAAAAAATGCAGTTATATTTGTAAAACCATGGGGAAAGTATCCATATGAGACAAAAAAAAAATCCTAATTCATTGATGAAGATACCTCCCGCCCTCCAACAAGAAGTTTAGTTGGTGCAGATACTCTTTCCATGAGCAACAACATTCCTTCCACATGCTCCAAGCATTGAGGAAGAAAAGTATGAAATAAAGAAAGAAGAAAAAGCCAAAGTATCTCCACGTCTACAATCCTTGTCATCCATTTTAAATTGGAGAGAATACAATATTTTAACATTTCTATATCTAAGGCCTAATCTGTACTAGTTCCAGGCCATGTATTGTATCTCCCTTACTATAATCTTCATTTTTGCAGACCTACAACCAAAATTTTAGTCACCACCTTACCACTATAGCAACTTACTCATCAAAAACATCAATATACTTGCTTTTCCAAAGCTCAAAATCTTCCTCATAAGGCTAATTAAAAGTAATAACCTGGTCAGCTTTTACCCTATATGGGTGTACTTAATGACCACCTAGTTAGCCTCCCTATCAAACTCCTCTAGGAAAATCCCTATATGCGTGAGCATTTCCATACTATTCTTTAACATCTCCATGTTAAATCCATCACAAATTAAGGCTACTTGATTTGCAATCACCTTGTTTGCTTGTTCTCTCCACTCCTGTGGGGTTTGATTTCACCATATTCACTCAAAATGTCTAGGAGTAGACTAAAACTCCACTCATCAAACTTCTTCACCAGCTCTTTAATTTTTGCCTCCAATGGTTCAATCTTCCCTTGGAATTCTTGGATTTCATTCATTAGCCTAAGACTATGTTGAATTTTGGGGGGCTTATTTGCATCATGCTTAGATACAATAGCCATAAGCCTCAAATCTTCGAACCTAGGAATCCACTTTTCCATTAGCAAGATAGCCACTTATTTATCCCTATCAAATTTTTTTATCGCATTGAACATGGAGGAGTAATTTGAATGGATGTTGATTAACCTCCTTTCTATCCCCTTGTTCAGATGCTCAACTACAACTATCACAATCTTGAGGTTGCTTAAATGGTGAATTTGTCAAAACATTGACTCTTCTCCTCATTAACTCTGAGATGCTCAAATCAACTCTTCTTTCGTGACTTCCCTAGATGAGGGTGCATCTGAACTACTTGGTTCCTCAACTTAAATTGGCACATTCCCTGAATTGTATGGCACAATTTCCAATGAAATTTTTGGAGGAGGAATAGGGGAAGATGACATTTGCTCTTGACGTGATGGGGGAGTAGCAAAGTTAGTTTGTATTGGTACATTGGTCTTCATTATTTTCATTTTTTCTTTCAACAATACAATTTTTGTTTGCAATTCTGCAACTTTCTATTGACCCTTGTTGTACTCAACCAACATTTCATTTTACTTGTTTTTGAATTGGTCTCTTTCTACAGTCACAAATTCCACTATTGCCTTTGTAAATTGATCTACATTCACAGACATAGTAGTTTCCTTAATTGTAGGGGTGTCTGACACTCTCTTGATAATCAACCCTCCCTAAAGTCTACAACTGGCTCTACAACTAGAGGCTTCTCTGTATTTGGGGCTAGGGACCAAATTACAAGTGTATCCCATTGTTCACTAAAAGAAAACCCCTATAAATAAATTGTTTCCTCTTCCTCTGTAGTGTAAAGTGGCTTGTCATGTTTTCTTACAGTATCAAAAGTGATAGCAGAAGAAATATCCCACTCTAGTAGTAAAACAAGACCACTTTTCCTTACCAATTACCTTCCCTCTTGAGTTGTGATGTTCTAATTTTTTTCTCATTTATTGTCTAACTTGGGCTTCAATGAATTTATCTAGCAATTGAGTGTTCAAGCTCCTTTTCTTGGAAATGTTATCAACATATTCTTCCCTCTTTGCCCTCCATGCAAACTCCATGAATGTAGGTGACTTAACAAATGATTCACCATCCATGAATTTATTACATGCCTCTTCTCTAACATCATATGTATTGTTCATACCAGTTAAGTCAACCTTGCTCAATCTAAGGCCCACATGTTGTGGCACTATCTCCCTAGGGGGAGAAGGCATACCCTGCTACATTTTCTCTTCAGTAACAATTACATCATCATCAGGTTCTTCATGATAATCCACCAAACCACTTGATTGTATCCTTTGCATCTTTGGAGGTGGCTGCCTTGGTGGTGATGATACTCTTGGTGGTGAATCAAGTTCAGTAACTTGTGGAGAAACAAGTCTTGGAGGAGAAAATGGTGGCAATTCATGTGCTAGTGAAGGAACTCTTGGCCCCTTTGATTGAAAAGGGGTGGTTACTATTTTTTTCTTCACTGTGTCCTTCCTCCTTGTAAACACTAGTATTTTCTTTGGAGGTTGGTAAGTAGGTCTTTCCTCTATCTTAGGGGCCTTCCCCTTGCATTTTTCCTCACCTACCACAACTTTTCTTTTTTCTTGGATCATCCTTTCCTCTTTCAACTTCCTACAACCTGCTCAAAATTGTGAATCACATATTCGACTTTCTGAATTCCATCTTTGATATCCTTGAGAGTTAAATACTTTGGATCCTTTATCTACATTTCCTTCTCCAACTTGTCAAATGCAATCCACTTCATTTTCATGTCATCTTGTTTTTGGATATCAAAAAAAAATTGATCACATCTTAAAGAAAATGAAATATATGAGTGAACTTTGAACTCCTAATCTTGTTCTTCAGCCAAACCATGAAACCCTCCAAGTCATGGTTCCTTGCTCTGACCCTCTTCATTCCAAATGGTTTGAGTATGTCAAAAATTTCTCTCCATCCTCCCTCAATCATGACAAAGTAAGAAAACATAGTGTATGCTAGGAAAAGGGTTCCCTTCCTCATGTTGAGAAAATGTTTATCTTCTACATCTCCCAATTTCCACATTACTTCAAGAAAAATGATTCTTAATGGCACATCCCTTGGAAGTATATGAGGTGCAACACTTGTGCCATAAACCCTAAGAATTGTTCAACTTGGGTAGGGGATCTTATCTTCCCAATTGTGCTCAATTTTCAAATCAGGCCTCCTCTCTTTGGGCCTCAGGAAATCATGCAGTTTTGTAGGGATACTTGGTATATTCATGATCAAAGCCCTTTTCATTTTGGAGGAAAAAATGTTTTAAAACACCACAAAGCTAGAAACACAATCATTTCTATCCAAGATTTGACAATTAAGTCAATTCCATCCTCTATTTTTACCAATGTCATGTCTTTACCAAAGAATCCAACTCCCTTGTAAAGAAACATGTGTATGAACAAAGAATACCACCAGAATTTTACCCAATCCTCACCATTCTTCAATGCAACCAAACCCTTATGTATAATTTCTACCAAATATGATGCAAATTCATAAACGGTATTGCATGTGGGATGTTGAATATGCATAGCCATGTACATAGAATCCATAGGCATGCTCGTAGTTGGATCAAATCCCAAGATCTGGCACAAGGAATAAAATGTTTTTGGATATATGCCACAGAGTAATTTATAGGAAAAGGTTACTTATCAAATGGGCCCAAAATGATTTTCCCTCCTCCCTTTATAGTTGCCAAGAAATGTTGCAATATTGAGACCTTGAAGGTTTTCCTCACTTTCTCATATGCAGCTCTTAGTGCCTTCTTGTCAATTTTAACCATGTCTTCACTACATTCAGTTAGCTTGAAAACCTCAGCTATTTCCTCTTTGGTAATCCTTACCATCTAAATGCCATCATAAGTTCTTACAACCCTAGAAAGTGGGTCATAATTAGTTGCCACTGCCTTCAAAAGGTCAACATCCATGTAAACATTAGGCATAACCAGTTTGCAGGTGTGTGCAAGAAGTTGAGTCCACCTTTTGGCCAAAACGTGGAAGTGTTTTCCCTGATTTTCAGAATTTGTGACATTTAACTTTAAAATTTGAAGCAATTAGAGATGGAATCTTGAAAAAGTCACCAAAGTCTAGTTTCCAAATATGTAATTTATTTCAATACCTAGATGATAAAAAATGATTTTCAATAGGCATTTCTAAAACCCATTGTTTAAAAGTCGCTATTTTTATACCATACCATGCACATGTACGTTATCCATATTTTAATCTAAATAATCATATTTTTCTAAATCCTTTTGGGAAAAGATTTGTAACTCACTAAAGCACGTTTTTTATATTTTTTGGTAATTTTTTATTGAATATTTTTTTTTGTTAAATTTTTATTGGCCATATTTGTTGTTTTGAAAATTATCATGTATGTCATGCATAAGATGACCTAAACTTATCATTTTTTTTATTTTTTTTTCAAATTGAAAAATAATTATCTGAAGTAAGTTTTGGTGCAATTTTTTTTACAAAAAAATATTTTAATAAAAAAGTTATTAAAATACTGAAAAACCCTGATATTTTAAGTTCATGGACTAGTTTCATCATAAATTAATTGAAAAATAGAAAAACTAATCCAATTCTAAAAAATATATATATTTGGAATCCACACTATCTCATCTATAATGGGTTTTAATTTCATCAAAAAATTCTTCAAAATAGGTCTTCAGGCATATGTCCAAAGCCACTATTTTCCCGTGACATTTCCATGACCTTCAAGTTGCGGGTCAAACCAGGTCCAAAGCTTAGGTTCAAGTCCCCAAGCCATTTACCGAACCGAAAAACAAGTCAAGAACCGAACCAAAAATTAATATTTTTAAAAACAAGATGTTCTAAAACAAGATCCCAAACTTCATTAAAAAATAAATTTTTTATGCTTTTACGAAACAAGATCATGTTTTCAAAAAATTTCCAAAAATGGAAATTTCCATTTTTGGAAAATTTTCAAAACAGGATCCTAGTTTTTAAAAAATCGGATCCCATTTTCTTGAAGTCGATTTTGAGTTTTTGTCTAAGGCAAAAACTTCCACGTTTCATGGACTCATCTTCTTACATTTACCCTTACCCATGTCGAATCTCCAAGGGTTACATATAGGTATACCACAATTTCTATTTCCAAAACAGTAATTGAATTGTGCCTATCTAGTGTACGACAATGTGGCATCTTTGATGGTAGATTGTTTGTCAATGATGCCATCTCTTATCTTAGGGCCTTGAAACATACACTAACCAATGGGTTTCTCATTTGTCGATCATTTTAAATAATCAAGGAGATCCTTGCAAAGGGGTCTTTTCTTTTCTTCTAATCTTGAGGTTTGGGCTAATGGGGGTACCATGGTAATAAGGTTATTTGTAATTAAGGGTTAAGCCCATAGAAAACCTAAGGTTTGCAACTAGGTCAGGGGTTTGATGTAAAGCAACAAGCAAGATTTGACAATTTTATCGTGTAATTTGAATGTCAAACCTTAAAAGAAATACAAAAAGACAGGTAGTGTAAATGACAAAATGATTGAGTGACCACCTTCAAAAAAAATTCAAGCAATTGAAGCATAGGGTTTCGATTTTTACTTACTATTTTGCAAACACTTGGAAACCCTAATTTGTGAACACTAAATGAGCTTGAATGTTCATGCAACAAGAAATCCTTAGTTGCTTGGAATACTTTAATGAACTGAAATTGTGGTTTAAAACAAGTTTTTATGGTGTTCAAGCAATCAATCTAGTAGTTCAACATCTTATCCGCCATTACTATTCGCTCGCATGAACCATAATGGCTCACTTAGCCTCAATTTTGAACTTCAAATTCCAGCCTTTGATCCTACAATGAGATGCCTCGATGAATGGCTCTGACTAAGTCAAACAAATTTGAAAATTTGACCGTAGATGACCCTTGCCATTGACCAATCAAATTATGCCATGTGGATTCATTTCCATCCTATGGGCTTCATTATCTCTATGAACTTCGAAGATGTCCACGTGTCATTCACCCACTTGACTGTTGGATTTAACTTGTGCACATCTTATGGCAGCGGGCCAATGGGGAATGGTACAAATTGAATCTAAAACCTCCAACTTGGATGCCTTTAACCTTTCAAGTCATCCTCTCAAATGTTTATCCATTTGATAAGATCGACAACCATGATTATAACATCTTACTTTGCATATAACCACATACACTAATAAACCTTTTTAGTAGCTCGACAGTTACCACTACTTAACACTATATTGAAATATTTTAGAATTATTTCATGTCTCATTATATTTCCCTTGATGGCTTAAATTATGCCACATGGCACCTCCCTGTTGCCCCGCTAAGAGATGAAAGGTGTTGGTGGGTCGCCTGCGGGCTAGCAGGGAAAGGCTCGTATTAACCCACAACATTCTATCAGTCATTGATCTGCTAAGGCTTGATGCTCATTGCCTTCAAAGGATGATGGGCCCCGCCTCGAAGGAGGACACGTGCCACCCACCTACCAGCCCATTGGTATTTTTAATGAATATTCTATTGCCATTGGCCAGCAGGGAACAGTCAGAGTACGATCAATAGATCCAATCGCTTCCATTAAAAGTTCTAATCTACACGTGCAAAAAGGTTAGTGACTTATAAAGTGGGACCTTGCTAGGTTGACGAGAATGGAGAACATAGAGACCTAAGGTATAAACCTTAGACGAAGGCATAAATATTAAACCCTTTAAAGTTTTGACACATAATGTTTCCCAGCGACAAGATGACGACAAGGCAAAGGGGTCGGTAAACTAGACGACTCCAATGACATAAGTCCAAACTAACATGACTGGAAACTGGTAACACCGTGTTAATTGGAAACTATAAGCAAAAAGGTTAGTGACTTATAAAGGGGGACCTTGCTAGGTCGACAAGAATGGAGAACATAGAGACCTAAGGTATAAACCTTAGACGAAGGAATAAATATTAAACCCTTTAAATTTTTGATGCATAATGTTTCCCAGCGATGAGATGACTGACAAGACAAGGAAAAGGGGTCAGTAAACTAGATGAATCCAATGGCATAAGTCCAAACTAACATGACTAGAAACTAGTAACACCAAGTCAATTGGAAACTATAAGCAAGAAAGGTAAAGGCTAGGTTTTTTTGAATGAAAGGAAGATAAACCCTAAACCATAAACCTAAAACCCTAACCAACAGACCAAATAAGATCACAACTTGGAATAGAACAAGTGGAACATGAAGAAATTTTTTGAGGGTTCCACTAGAATATATTGATATTATACTTTTTATTATTTTGTAAATGTTAAATAATAGAAAAAAGATCCAATACCAATGCACACTAACTTCACACACCTTAGACTCTTAAAAGATACATCAATTTATTTTTTAAAATCAATAATATTGATTCCTTTTTGAAAGGTACTTCTATGTCCCAACATTTATTAATTCATGCCTACAACAAATATATTAATGCATTCAGCTAGTTTTATTAATTTGTTCAAATGAATTAATAGGAGCAAAGAATTAAAATTAGTTGACTATTTTTTCTAATGTATATATTTTTTATAAATTTATTTTAATATATGAAAACTATTTTTCTTTAATTCTATTAGATCATACTATGTACATTCATACTAGTATGAGGTAAGCATTTTGACCAATGTATCACTATTTGATACTATTCATTTAAAAGCACTATTCCTAAATAATATAAAGTTTGTTTATAATTTGTCTAGTCAATTATGAACTAGTAAATAGTGAAACTATTTGATTTGATTGATAAAGTCATAGAATTGATATTTTTTATTGTTTAATGTATTAATATATTATATACTATAATAATGTTATAGTAATAATAATATAATATATAATTAGTATATTATTGTTGGTATATGTTATATATCTATACTATATAAAAATAAATTAATATTATATAATATAATAATAATCATATGCTAGTATTGGCATGGTGTGATGGTTTAAAGGTGGCATTGTTGTTCTTGCCACCAAGGTTCAAACCCCATTGGGGTGGTATTGTTGAATGGATGTATTCCGGTTCATAGCTCTAGTCAAAAGCGTTTACCCCTTGAATAAAAAATAATAATCATATTATAGAATATATTAATATTAATATTATATATTTATAAAATATATATTAAATTCATTATGTATAGATAATATATATAATTATTGATATACTATAATAATTATTACTAATATGATTATTATTATATATTTATGATATATATAATCATATGTTAGCTATTATTTTAATATAATAATATTTGATATACAATAGAATAATTCCTTTCAAATATTTTTTTCTCCTACTACACATTTAAAAAATGTATTACTACTACTTAAAGCTAGTTACACATTTAAAAAAAACAATCTCTCCATAGCAGCCTTCATTCATTTTTTGAACGAAGTAATGAGTTGCACATATCCAATACATAAACAAAGTTGCAGTTGAAATGATCTTTGTGTTGAATATAATTTGCAGAATCAAATGAAAAACATATTGCAGAAAATAAAAGATTGAAATCAATCACAAAAAAAGAACACAATTTTATCGAGGTTCACCATCAATTTGATAGCTACGTCCACACTCAAGGATTATCTCTTATTATCAAGTTCTGAATTGATTACATAACCAACTAGCAGCTGTATTTATAAATCAGTCTCCAATCTAAGAAAAGGAAAAATCCATTTGAAATAGACAAATTCTAAATTGGCCAATACATGCCGATAGAAGTAATTACAAAGTAAGAAACTATTTCAAATTAAAGGAGAAACTTGCTAATTTGGGTTTCACTGAACCCAACAATCTCCCACTTGAAGACCAAATTGTTGCTCAAAGATATCCCACCACTATAGAGTTAATGTTAGAGCTACACAAGTCTGAGAGAAGTTCTACAGAATTCAAACTTCTCTCTCGGAACTACTTTCGTCAATATGTCAGTTGGATTCAATTTTGTGTTAATTTTTGCCACCTGCAGCTTGCCTTCTTCAATACAATGGCGAATGAAGTGATATTGCAACTCTATGTGCTTCGTTCGATTATGAAAGGTTGAATTCTTTGACAAGTGAATAGCACTATTGCTATCGCTAAAAAGAGTAAAAATAGATTGTTGAAACCACAAATCACTTATCAATCTCTACAACCAAATCATTTCCTTTGCCCCTTCAGAAAGAGAAATATATTCTGCTTACGTAGAAGAAAGTGTAACCACCTATTGCAACTGAGAAACCCAATTGATCACTACCCCAACAAAGGTGAATACATAACCTGTGGTAGAACATTGTTTATCCAAATCTCTAGCCATATCTAAATCAACATAACCTCGTAGATGTATGTTCTTACCACCAAAACATAAACCGTGATCAGAAGTACCTTTCAAATACCTAAATATCCACTGTATTTCCTGCCAATGTTGTTTACTTGGATTACTCATAAATCTGCTCACTACTGCTAGTGCCTGAGCAATATCTGGACGAGTACAAGTCATGACATACATTAAACTGCCAATTGTTGATGAATATGGAACACGTTTCATGTATTCTTTTTCTTCATTTTTTTTAGGACACATAGTTGAGGATAATTTGAAATGATCAGCCAAAGTAGTACTCATAGATTTGGCATTCTTCATATTGAATCTATCTAAGATTTTTAGAATATATTTTTCTTGAGATAATCTAAGTTCTCTCTTTTTCCTATCTTTGATTATATTCATCCCAAGAATCCTCTTTGCTGCCCCTAAATCATTCATGGAAAATCTTTGAGATAAATGTTGTTTTAACTCACGAAATATCCTCACACTATTGCCAGTAACCAACATATCATCAACATAAACTAATAAAATGACAAACTCGCCATTTGGAAGCTTCTTGTAATAAACACATGGGTCTAAATCACAATGAATGAAATGTTGTTGAGTCATGAAGTTGTGAAATTTTAAATACCACTACCTTGGGGCTTGCTTGAGCCCATACAAACTCCGCTTCAATCTGCAATATAAATGCTCTTGACCCAGTTTTGTAAAACCTTCATGCTGCTCCATGTATAATTCCTCTTCAACATCTCCATGAAGAAAAGTAGCTTTGACATCTAATTGCTCAAGTTCAAGATCCCAAATGGCTGCCAAGCCTAATACTGCTCGAATAGTAGTCATTCTCACAGCTGGTGAAAATATTTCATTGAAATCAATACCTTTTTCTTGAGCAAAACCTTTGACAACTAATCTGGCCCTATAACGTTAATGACCTCCCTCTTCCTCTTTCACATGATACACCGATTTATTTTTAAGAGGTTTCTGATTTGGCGGAAGAGAAACCAAATCCCAAGTGTCATTAGCATGCAAAGACTCTATTTCTTCATTCATTGCCTCCATCCATTTAACCAAATTTGCATCTTTGCAAGCTTGTTTGAATGTCGCTGACTTTGCCTCACCACAAAGCAATAATTCATAATCATAATTATCAGAAGAAAATAACTCAAAATCAACATACTTGTGTGGTAGTTTCCTCTTCCGTGTTGATCTCCTTAATTGAGGATCAATTTCAGATTGCAAATTTTCTTGTGTTTCGACATTTGCCTGATTACTCTGTAAATTAGCACCACTGCCCTATTTTTCTATACTCCCCTATTCATTACATCCTCTAAATTTTTGTCCCTGTATAATTCCAAAGCTCTTCCCCTGATTTATACTCTCATACCCACACGAAGCATAGTCTTCTTTAGGTAGCAAATTTTTTAAGGAAGACAAACCATATCCTACAGGCTGTGCAGGCATAAAAGAGGACTTTTCCAAGTTTGTGGAGGGAAGTGAATGATAGATTAAAGGCTATGAAATAAACATAGGCAACAAACTAGACAAAAGGGGTGCATTGTTAAATGGAGGCAGCGTATTGGTCAAAGAAGGCAGAGACTGGCATGATGAAGGTTGTGCTTCAACTGGTAGCGTATGAATTCCTAAGTGTTGCATTCCAACTAGCAAGGGTAGTGTATTATGATTTAAAGGCTTCGAATGACTTAATGTAGGCAGCAAATAACTCAAGGCAGAAGAATGTAAAGGCAACGACGCAATGTTTGGGGACTGCGTATTGACTTTATAATGGTGTGTTCCATCATGTGCCTGCATTAATGGATGAGTGGGCTATGAATTGTCTGAGAAACGTTGTGAATCAAATAATGAGGGCAGTGTAGGACTGTGTGAAGAATCCAAAGTCATGACTGGAGGCGTAGTAGTAAGGAGTGGCAGTGTACAACCTTGAATAGGTTGCTCCACACTTGGTAAAGGTTGTGCATAAGTTAATGAAGGCAACACCTCTCTTATTAGTGGTTACGAATTGATAGAAGTAAACAAAGAAGTCTGCAAACTAGTTACAAGTTGTGTATTTGTGTAAACAGGGGATGCAAAAGTTGAAGGTAGAGGAATTGAATTTGATGGTTGCGTACAAGCAGGGGTGCTCAAATTTGAAGAAATTACTAAAGGCTAGGAGAATGTAACTAAAGTTTTCTTGACCAGACCATTGTCAAATAAATCAACATTAAAATATTCATCAAAAGATGTGTCTAGAGGCTGCAAACCTGGGAATTTTTTCTCATTGAAGACAACATCCTGACTACAAACAATATTTTTTTCAACGGGATCCCGCGGCCGAAAACCAAATTGATCTTCTCCATAGCCTAGGAAAATGCACCTCTTCGATTTAAAATCAAGCTTCATTTGTTGTTCTTTGGGAATATGCATGAACGCTTCACAACCAAACACCCACAAATGATATGAAATTCTCTTCCCAAGCCATCTCTCCTCTGGAATATCAAAAGCTAAACGAGATGAGGGGGCACGATTGATCAAATATATTGTAGTGTTGCATGCCTCTGCCCAAAACTATTTTCCCAACCTGGCATTAGAGAGCATACAGCGAACTCTCTCTAAAATTGTCTGATTCAACCGCTTAGCTACTCCGTTTTCTTGAAGGGTGAATGGGACCACCTTGATTCTACAAATGTCGTTGTCTACACAAAATTTATCAAACTCCGAGGAGAAAAACTCTCCTCCATTATTAGTTTTCGAACATTTAATCTTATGCCCTATTTGATTTTCGACAAGAGCCTTGAAAACTTTAAATTTTGAAAAAACTTCTAATTTTTTATTAAGCATGTAAATCCAAACTTTTCTAGTGCAATCATCCAAGAAGGTAACAAAGTAATTTTCACCACCAAATGAAGTTACCTCAATGGGACCAAAAACATCTGAATGTGCAAGTGCCAAGGGAGTAGTTTTCTGATCATGGCCTATCCTCAAGAAGTTGGCCCAACTTTGTTTTCCATAAAGACAATGTTTGCAAAACTGCAAATCCACTTATTGCAAGTTAGGAAGTTGATCTCGTTGAAGCATTACTTCAAGCCCTTTCTTGCTCATGTGACTGAGCATTTTATGCCAAATTTTTGAATTGTTGTCTATGACTGTCATAGCAACTCCCACTTCAACATGGCATTTTAAAATATAAATATTACCCAACTCCTTGCCTTTTGCAATCACTAAAACCCCTTTTGCTGCCAATTTTCTAAAGAGAATTTAACATCACACTCAAAAATAATTAATTGATTGACAGAAATTAAATTTCTTTTCAATAAAGGAACATATCTCACATCCTTTAAAATCCATTGACTGCCATTTTTTAAATTTAAAACTATATCACCCTTACCAACAATTTCACATTCCTTATTGTCAACAAGAAAAACCTTACCGAAAACACCTTCTTGAAAATTTGTAAAAGCTTGTCTGCAAGAAGTAGCATGGAAAGAAGCTCCAGAATCAACTACCCAAGAGTCTGCAGTTGTTTCTCCAACAGCCAAGATCAAGACACCATCATCCTTTTCACCTACAGTGTTTGCTTGATTTTTAATGACTGTGTCCTATGTCTTCTTATAATTCCAACAATTTTTCTTTGTGTGGTCTGGCTTGCCACAAAACTAATAGGCACCTATTTTTCCTCTTGACTGTGATCTAGATTTTGATCTCCTTTGATTATTATATTTTCCTCTTTCTTTACTTCTACCTCTATTACCAATACTTACAGCCGTTAATGCCTCACCAGATGAGGGTTCCTAATTTTTTCTCTACATATCTTCACTCAGTAAAGTGGTTGCAACATGATCGAGTTTCAACTTGCCTTTGGTAGCCACTGAGGTGCTCACTGCCATCACAACACCTTCCCAACTATTGGGTAAAGAACACAATAATAAAATAGCTTTTATTTCATCATCCAAATTTATGCCTACAGAAATCAGCTGGGTAACTAATGTATTAAATTCGTTCAAATGATTGGACATAACCCCTCATCACATTTTTGAATTATACAATTTCTTCATAATAAATACCTTATTGGAAGCAGATGCCATTTCATTCATTGAAGACAGTTTGTCCCACAACTCCTGTGTTGTCTTCTCTGCAGAAACATTAAATAAGACATTGCTGGACAGTGACAGGAAGATTGTAGCTCTTGCCTTTTTGTCTAGCTTCTCCCATTCTTCATCAGATAAAGAGCATTTCCCTTTGGTTTTTCTAGCCAATGCATTCAAAAGATCTTGCTTGATGAGAAGGGATTCCATCTGCACTTTCCATAGGCCAAAATTTTGTCCTGCAAACTTTTCTATTTTCCACTTGTCTGCATCTTCCATGGCTGCAGAAGTTCGTCACAATTTCCTGCACTAAATTTCTCCAACCCACTTTAATAACAATTGTTGAATATAATTTGCATAATCAAAAGAAAAACATATTGCAGAAAATAAAAGATTGAAATCAATCACAAAACAAGAACACAGATTTATCGTGGTTCACCATCAATTTGATGGCTATGTCCACACTCAGGGATTATCTCTTATTATCAAGTTATGAATTGATTACATAACTAGCTAGTAGTTGTATTTATAAATCAGTCTCCAATCTAAGAAAAGGAAAAATCCATTCAAAATAAACAACTTCTAAATTGGCCAATACATGCCAATAGAAGTAATTACAAAGTAAGAAACTATTTTGAATTAAAGGAGAAACTTGCTAATTTGGGCTTCACTTAACCCAATACTTTGTTCTCTTCAAAAGTGTTTGGTTTCTAATCTTCAACAAGTAGAATTAATGCAACATCTTCAACAAGCACAATGAATATTTGTAAATGTTATAGGATTTTCATGTCAACATATTGACTATAAACTTCAATTATATAATTATTTATTAGAACTTGTAATGTATTGATCAAAATGGTCTATAAATAGATATTGTGTATATTATTTTCAATTATATACATTTATACTCATGTAATAATTATTATATGTAAATATCATTAACAAACAACATGTTACACATTTTAATGGCAAGAATTGGACATAATATCTTAAAGTTGATAGATTATATTTAAATTGTAAACCAATCAATCAAAAAAGCGACAAAGAAAAGAATTTCACAAAAGTAGGCACAAAGCCATTCCTACTTTTAAAGAAAAAGCTGAAAAAAAAAGTCTAAGTCCAAATTCAAGATCAAGTTCAATTTATAAATAATGGACATGATATTTCCGAAATAGACAAATTTGAAAAGAGAAAAACCATGTGTAAAAATAATTAGATTGTTAGGTAGAGCAGTGTTTGAGTACAGACAAAAAAAAGCATATTGTGACTTGCCATTGCTACCACCTCTAGTAAAACAGCAAGTTGAACAGTAGGGTGGACTACCTAATTAGCCTCTTTCCATTTATAGCAATGCGGTGTTACACTCGCATTGGCCAATCGTAAGCATAAAGTGAGAATCTTATCGTCCGGACTCTTACTGATAACAACTACTCGTGCGCCACTGCCCAAACATTGACTTCAGAGCCCAAACGAATAATTGAGGGAAGCCCTTATTTAATCTGTATTGCTGTCGAGCAAGCATATAAATCGAAGAAATAATGGAAGCGCTGGAAGATGTGAGAGGAGTTCTCAAGGTATTCAAAGATGGCTCAATTTTTCGCCTGGATGTTTCTCACTTATTCATCGAGGCCACTGAGAAAGTGGAACAAGGTGAGGTTGCAACTAAAGATATTGTGCTCAACGAGAATTTGGGGTTATGGGTTCGAATCTACTTGCCCTCTGTTGCCCCAGACGACCGCCTGCCCGTAATGCTGTATTTCCACGGGGGCGGCTTCTGCCTGGCATCACCGGGAACCACCGACTTCCACAATTTCTCTGCAAAACTAGCGGCCACTGTAGGTGCGATGATTGTGTCTGTAAATTACAGATTGGCTCCCGAGCACCGCCTTCCCGCAGCCTACGAGGACTGCTTCTCGGCGCTGCAATGGCTGTATTCGGGATCGGAATCCGAGACGTGGGTACGCTCGCATGCAGACCTGGAGAAAGTGTACCTGCTGGGAGACAGCGCGGGCGCTAACATTGTGCATCACGTAATTGTACGGTGCGGGAGGAAAGCGAAAGAGTGGATAAAGGGGGGCATCCTCGTGGAACCCTTCTTCGGCGGGGAGGAGCGCAAGCGGAGCGAACTGGAGTACGCGGCGGAGGCGTTTCTGACCCTGCAGCACAGCGACGCTTATTGGCGTCTCTCGCTTCCCGCCGAGTGCCACGGCGACAGAGACCATCCATACAGCAACCCTCTCGGGCCTCGATCTTCAGACCTGCGGGAGGTGGACTTTCCTCCCCTTCTGGTGGCGCTAGGCGGAAAAGATGTCCTCAGAGATCGCGGATTCGATTACTGCGAGGGGATGAAGAAGATGGGAAAAGAGGTGGAGGTGGTTGTGTTTGAAGAGGAGGAGCACGCCTTCTATGCCCTCAAACTGCATTCGTCCAGTGCGCAGCGGTTGATGCAACATGTCTCCCGATTTCTCCATCCTCCTCCTCCACCCTCCTAGTCCTGGAAGTCGTCATTGCTGTCTGTACCTAACTGTGTTTGCACTTTTTCTGCCAATGCCAAGCTCAACTAGGTGGGTGGGGACCAATATATTGTATGTGAAAATAGGTTTTCCTGTACAAGCACACTTTCAATCATTCAAGGGTCCGTGCAAACGCGAAACGCCTTTCCTTCCAGACGATATATTGAACGCGAATTAGATGAGATATTAAAATTGAAGTAACAAACATTTTAATGATGCTGGCAGGTCAAGATGCACCACTTGAATCAATAATCTGGGCTAATCAAATTAATAAATGATTGATTTAGATATATGAATCGGGATTGGAAAATATTAAATGTTAAATGAGTTTAAATGTGTACGTTTATCAGATTTTAAAAGTGTGAAAATGAAGCAAAGATTTTAGGAATTGATTTGTCACAATGTTAAGATTTTTACTTGTACAAGTAATTGCCCATTGGACTTAATATGCACATTCTAAGGTTAGATAAAATTTGACAACCTTAGAAATTTTCCTATGCTCTTCTAAGTGTATTTTACTCTGACAATGATCAAGCTTGTTAATAATCAAATTTCAAATCTGATGACTAGAAAAACCTTCCTCTAATTAATAATATAGATATGAATTGAATATACTTATAATATATATATGAATTGAATATACTTATAGAAATCAAGCTTGTATGTGACAAGATGGAAAATGCAATGTCAAAGTATTTGTCATCTAGTTGTTGTTTGTTTAATCATATGTGGGTATAGTTATGAAAGTCCGATAATATCCATTGTTAGGAATCATATTAAAAATTCTATAACATTTATTCAATTTAGAAATACTTATGTTGCTTTATGTACATTGAAAAGGGAATAATTATTATAATAACAAATATGTACAAGGAGAGACAAATTAACTTTAAGGGATTTCTTTATGTTACTTTATGCACATTGAAAAGGGAATAATTATGATAATAACAAATATGTACAAGGAGAGACAAATTAACTTTAAGGGATTTCTATATAGCTCAAGCCTAGACAATAACAATGGAAGGAAGAAAATTCAAAAATGATTCTTTCACAATCTTTGAATATAGTGTCTAATGACACATATTATGTGATCCATGGTACATCTCAAACTCAGAGACCATTGTAGGGAGGGTTATTTAAAGAAGGTCATGCACATTCTACTTAGTATAGTAGTATAAACAAGCTTCATGTAGACCTTTACATATCTTCAACTATTACAAACCTACATCACCAAATATGCCCTTCCAAGACTAAGCAAATTCACCTTCACATCAGAAAATTTAAAGTACCCACACACTAATTTACAAAGTAAACTTGGCTTTAGGAAAATTCATCGCCAGCAATTCATCGAAGGAAAATTCACCGCCAACAATTCACTACCATGGAAAATTCACCGCCAAGTAAAATTCACCGCTGCAATTCACCAAGTCTTCAAAAACTTGGTGGTGAATTTTCCTTCAATGAATTGTTGGCGATGAATTTGCCGAATGCGAGTAAACTTATTAACATGTATAATAAATTTGGGAAGACATGAGCTCCCTCAAGAGGCATTGGCACTATTGTGCCAAATGCCACAAACCCAATAGATTCATCTTTTTCCACCATCCTTCCAGCTTGTGCCTCAAGGGAAACCCTAGTAAGGGTATGGAGATCCATGGAACAAAAGTTAAAAGCAATTTTTTAGTCAGGTGTTGTAGTTCCAAAAATTTTGTAGATATGTAAAATGTGGAAGTATGCACAAGGAACAAAATGTTGTTCTTAGAAATGACTGGAACTATAGTTATAGCTGGTGATCTTCACAGGATGCGAAACGAGATACGAGATACCATATAACTTCACTTTACTTGGTCACTTGGGTCAGCTTCAAAACTTAGTTCAGGCAAACAGTCTTTAACAACCTCTCCAAACTAGTAGGACGGTCTTGTAACAGATGGAACAGTGAGCCTATATAGTGTGAGGAATCCTTGCCATCCATACAATTTGTGATCATGAAATGGTAACATTATATTATTCATATTTATGGGAATGGTTGGCCCTGGTCGTAAAAGAAATCCTGGCCAAAATTATTAAATTGAAGGAACTAATACCAATAACAATATAATAAGTAGGAGCGTAGGGGCCATGGGCGGTTTTTGATAGTTATGAGAAACTCATGGAATGCCGCCGAACGTGCACATAGAAAGATGATTAAATGTGGGTTTCAATCTCATTTAATGGTAATGAATACCCTGATAGACATTTATGCAAATGATGAAGCATAGACAAGGTACATAAACTAATTAACAGAATGCCTTGAAGAGATGTCATCTCATGTGACACTATGTTTCCATGAACCATGCAAAAATAATAAAAATGATTTTGTTCTGAATGTGTTAGTTCAGATAGTGAAATTTTGTTCCTTCGAAGGATCAATTTATAGCTGGGATCAAAACAATTATATTAACAAGTGTAATGGTCTCATAAGAAGCTGGCTTAGAACAATGATGGCTTACAGACATCTTGGGAAAAAAGATACACAACCTATACTCTAGAATGTCAAAAGTACTCAGGACTAAATTCTAGATGTCTAATCCGAATGAATTATTCTCAGCTCATGATTTGTGCTCCAAAAATGTGCAACAGTTGAATGATGGAAACCAAGATTTTGTGCACAGATTCTTCAATAAGGAAAGTTTTTTTCAAAAGGATATACCTATTAGAATGTGCACCTACAGCTAATAAATGTTCATCACTGCTGCGACAACCAAATACCCATTAATTATATTACAAACTCAGTTATACTAATGTTTGAAGCACATTTATTTTAATGAGTTGAATATCATTGTAGACTTTATAATATTTTTTTAATGTTCTATAAAGTTGCTACTTTTTCATCCTATATATATATCATAAATGTAAATTGATTACAAGGATTTGTTTTTCTTAGAAGACTTTTGGAATCCATATTTGAGACTTTAGGTTCTTATTTTTGGAAGATAATAAAAAAAATATGTTTATGAGTCATTGTGATTATTTTATGATGTACATTTTTCCTATATCAAATTTACATCTTTCTATATTTTTCTATTTTATGGTGAATCTAATTAATTTTCTATTTTCTATTTTAATTTCATTATGTAATATTGGATGGAATAGTTAGTGTTTTATGATCTTTGTGTTTAAAAATTCTTCAAATATTTATTTTCTTAAGTCAAATAATATTTCCTTTTCCTACTTGTTTATATTATTTTTTTAGATATTTTCATTAAAATTGACATGAATCTTTGTGTCTATGCTCTTATTTGCAATCTCCTAATGTCTTCTCATGAAACTAGATTTCAATCTTCATATTAATCTAGCTAGGGTTTTCTTCTAATTTTAATGTTTCGTTACCATTCCTTCCTTGTGGTTCAAAATATACCTCAAATAACATAAAATGATATCTTTTGAGGAAGTTCTCTCTCTCAAATACAAAGAAAGATTGTCAGTCTAATAGTGATTTTTTCAATTATTGTAAACTTTTTCACTATCCATTAACTGAGTAAAACTACATTTCAACAAAATGTCACAATTGCAAATATATTTACCGATAATAATGCAATGTAAAAAAATTATATGATGTGATGATAATGAAATGATTATAGATTTGATAATGTTATGTGATGCTTATTATGGTCATTATTATTATGGATTTGATAATGAATTGTGCATGCAGTGAATTTGTCATTGCGATGAATTGTTAGTGATGCATTGTTGGGAGTGAATTGTTGGTGGTGAATTTGCCTGAAGCCATAATAAATATGTGCTTTTGATGATATAGGTTATGATTTATGATGGGGACTAATGTTTGTGATAATAGATACATGCAAGGAAAACATTGAAGATATTTTAAATATGTTGATTTCTTCTTTTAGATAACATAAAACATTACGCATTAAGATACAAAGATCAAGATGACATCATATTTTATACATTAAAAAAAAAAAAAAAAAAAAAATGAAAAGAACATGATATCCCAATGAATATATTCTTAAACAGATGGTATCATAGATGGTATCATGAAGGATGGTGACTTTAATAAAGTAAATAGGAGGGATGAGACTCCAAATGATAAAATTATTGATTGAAAAAAGGATAGACAAGACCAAAAGGGACATGTTAAGTATTACCTACTTAACCTCTCAACAAGGAGAGGAACCAAGGTATAGTATACCAATGAGAATGATGATAATAACTGATTAGTCTGAGTCAAGATGTTCTCCCAATGATGAGAGAAGGAGTTGTGTCAAGATCATAGTTTTTAGGTGGATACGAATCCTACAAGCGATTTTCTTATTGAGGGAGCCATGTTCTATTAGTATCCATTTCATCATGCCAAAAAGTGCCATAGGGATGTCCTAAGTGTTCTTCATGAAGCATAGATCAATTTTTTTGCCCTCAACAGGGGGGAGGGAAAATATGGAGGGGGATAAATGAATTTGATGGTATGGATAGTGCCCCTAGGTGTGAGGAGTTATTATAGAAAATAGGTACTTGTTTATTTACACGACACCTCCACCTCTAAGGAGGTTTTCATCATGGTGTTTGCCTACGATTCTATAAAATAATTTTCACCAAAGGATGATTTTTCTCTTTTAAGTTTTTATTATTTTTTTCAGATTTAATACATGGAAGCATTTGAGATGCGTGATGCTGAGAAATTCTTCCAATTCCCAACCATTAGTTTTAGCTAGTGTTTATTAGCGTAACAGTTAGTATCACATTGTTTACACTGTTATGCGGCTATACGGTTACAAATATAAGTGTATTACCCCTGTATAAAAGTTGTTGCTGCGTTTCAAATGATATCAATAAATTATTTTACCTCTCCCCTCATTCTGGTATCGGAGCGATGTGATCTTATGCTTGTGACGGAGGTGACAATGGCGTTGAATTATGTTGAAGCAAAATGGCATTGAATTTTGCTCATTTCCAGACGTTGAAGTTTGTATGATGGCGTAAGAAGAATGAAGTGCGGTGTAAGCAATGCAAGAAGAATGAAGACCGGTGTAAGAAATGTAGCCGTGAAGGTGAAATCTTGGTGTGTTTATTTTTAAAAAGAATGTAGAGAAGCTGGCGTGAACTTTTGTAAGCCGGTTCAGAGACAATCTATGGTCTTTTTTATGGTAAATGCCTTTGCCAGTAGAAGAAACAACCAGGAATTCGGTATGAAATGTTTGGTATTTTCTTTTTTTTAATATCAGTTTGGAACAATGAGAAAGTGAAAGCATGTGAGATCTGTTTATGTTTTCCTACTGGTTAGTCTTCATGTTAACTACCTTAATCACCCGTGCATGAATTTACTACTTTATGTGAATCATCTCTGCGTTTTTTTAGAGGGAACAAGATAGGGTATGGAGAAGACTAACTTCGTGCTTCTAATTATCTTACGTGGAAATTTCAAATCACTCCCAATTTTTTACAGTAGCTTATTTAGCAAATCCTCTGTTTATAGTTTTCATTTCAGGTTACGTCATTAAATATGATGTCACATCAGCATGCTTTTTGCCAAGATGTAGTTGACCAATACGTGTGCATTCACATCATGGGTAGTTGAGCACTGATGTGGCATCACATGATTGGTTGCTTTTTAGATCAAAAGAATACATTTTGTTTAATTATGGGTAATCATGTCACAACTATTGGTCCAATATTGATAGAAATATTGGGCATTATATAAACAACTACTATCACAACTATTCAAACATGCTCAACTAATCGGTCCTCTCCCCTAAGTTTAGAAAATGAGTCATTTCGAGATATTATTGGAGGAGCTTGTGTAAATAGAGGTTGTGTTACTTCTAAAGCACTTCTTGTTGTGAGTGGTCGCATGTGTGAACTTCAAAGTGAACACCACTTGAAGGTAATGGGAATACAAGTTGCAGTGGCAGGCTATGATAGGCAATCTGTTTCAAATCATCCAAACAATCTTGGATTAAAAATCAAAGAAATCTCTTAGTATAGATATCTTAACACCTGAGTTGGTATTGTCTTTGGTCCACAACAAGTGAAATATGGTAAAGTGGATTCCCTCACAAGATAATAACTGCCAAAGATATTATCATTGCCATAGGTTTTTATTCCTTTTGTCCCCCTAGGCATTGAAATTGATGGTAAGACTGTATTTACTAGTGACCATCCCTAAAGTTGGAGTGGGTACCAAACTGGATAGCTATAGTAGGGAGTGGCTATTTTGGGTTTGAGTATAGTGATGTGTACAGTGCACTTAGGAGTAAGGTCACATTTGTCAAAGTACTAGATCAACTTATGCTTGGCCTATTGATCCAGAGATAGGGAAACTAGCACAAAGGGTATTGATCAACCCATGAAAGATAGATTACCAGACTAGTGTTTATAGAGCAAATGAAGTTAAATTAGTCTATGTTGAGGATGAGGATCCATCAAATGATGTTTTTGTTGATATGAAAAAATGGATTTGTACTTTGAGCCTTCATAATTGGAGGCTAGTGGCATCGAATGATGGAAGATCTATATCATCTCTTGAGCTAGATTCTCACTTTGAGATGGAGCTTTGTTTGAGAAGCATATATTTTTGTGTTTCCTTTTTATGTTGAAAAAATGCATATATTGTGAAGTTTACTTTTTGAAGAAAAGTAAGGGATTTGGTGAACTCAATATGGATTGTTGTCTAGACAATTCATGAGTCTATGTTTTAGGGAATTATACCTTTTCGAAGGTCATGAGATAACTTGATGAAGCAATCAAATGTTATCCAATAATTCAAGGAATTTGTGATTCAAGAGTTCAAGAGGTAGTAATTTGAGAACTTGGGAATTTAGCTTAGAGTTGTACACCCTTCTAATGGTTACAAGGCAGCTTGATGGAGTTCCACCTATTTCAATATTTTTTTATTTAAAGGAAAATCTTCTAAAAAACATGTATTTGTTTGTATCTATTATCATTCTTTGTTGTGTGGAATGTAAACCTTAAAGGGGGGTCTCTTGGCAAGGTGAAATTTGAGGATTCAAGGGTACATTTGCAAGAACAATGTAATTGTTTGATTCAAAAAAAGGATCTAGGATATATGTAGCACCCCTCTAAATCGGTCTCTTTGGATTTCTGTGTAAGTGCTATTTGAGATTTCATTTTTAATCGTGCCATTGAGTTATGTGAGCCATAGAAAGAGGATGTTATTTGATTTAAGAAGTTTAAATTGAAAATTTTAATATTTGTACATATATATATATATATATAATTAATAAATATTTATTCAATTATTCTTTCATTGAATCAATTCCTTCATAAAATTAATAAGAGAAATATAAGTCCTTTTTATTTCATCTAGAGATTACTAATAAAGTAAAATAATAATAATAATAAATAATAATGTGAAACAAAATAAATATTATTATTATTACTATTATTACTAAAATAATATAAATGGTAGTTGGCAATTTTGTGTTAATAGTTTTAGAGATTAAGGCAAATGAAAACACATTTAATATTATTAATGTATGACATTAAATATGTTTAAAAAAATATAAGATTAATATTTGCTTAATGGATAACCTTGGGGACTCAAAGTTAATAAACATCATTTTAAAACAATTGTTTATCATATGAGGTGAGCAGTAATCCATCTAATTTTGGTAACCTGGGGCATTTATGCGGAGCAAAGGTGGCGCGTTGTCTTAGGCACAATAACAGGTTTCATTTAATATTTAGCAGCAGATTGTATCCTGCATTAATTCAGCCTCTGAAAGTTCTTTTTGGGAAGGCATTTGAGGAAACACGTGCCTTGTCCATGCATCCATATTTTGCATGCATATCTGCCAGGGTAGTTGCATCGAGGAGAGGGGAAAAATTCCTCCATCTGTTATGCGGGGGGGGGGAAGCACTCTGTCAGAGGGTATTCGCGCCTTGCCTGTGCATCTACATTCCTCTGAGCTCCTCAATGACTCCGCACTTCACCTTGATGGATGCCCATACCTTGTTTTCAAAGCTCCCATTATGGCGCAGGTAGAGTAGGATGCTGGTAAAAGGACTTGAAAGCTATTTTTATATTAGGGATACTCCGCAGATAGTTGCCCAGGTTTGAATTTTCTATGCATCGTCCTGTATCTTTGATTAAGTATTGGACGAGTTTATTTTAAAATTGTGATGTGCTAATATTGTATACATAAAGCTTTCGATAACCTGCTTAATTTGCGCCTCCACCTGCTAATTGCATTTGCTTGAAAGTTTCTTAAGCCTATCTCCTAAATCTATTTTGTGCGTAGCCTGCAGTCACTGAGACCCCGTCCCTTTGAGGCATTCTGTCATGTTGTTCGCATGCCTTGTGGGGCGTTCACATTCCCCGCTCAGCCTACCTAAACAATGGCAACCTGTTACATTCGCATCACTTGAAATTAGATTGTTGTGGAGTTTTAAATAATCTCGCTGATACCATTGTCAACCTGTTTTAGGCGCATCACTTGAACATAATAGGCAGCTTAAAGGTTGAGATAACCGGCTGCATTGCTTCCGCTAATTGCACTTGCTGGAAAGTTTCTGTTGCCTATTAGATGAAATCTTTTCTTTAGTCATCTCCTGTTCACAGATCGAAGGGTTGCCTTGGAAATGCTCGATTCTCCTCCATACACCTCAGCCGTGGGTGTTGTTTCACTTCCTCACCTTCACCCTGTCGTTAAATGAGTATGCAACAACAGTGTTTACCTCGGAGCTAACCCAGTCACGTTTTCAGGCCCTTTATCCTTAGCAACCACAGTGTCAGCAAGGAACGATGGATAATTCTGGTTTTGGAGTTACCAGCCTGCAACTGCAAATATTTCCCCTGGTACCATTCTCAACCTACTACAGTAGCAACTCTTGAACATGGAAGTCTGTGGGGGCATAAATAGCCTTCCTGATTCCTTCCGCCACCTGTCATACCTGCACTGCTTGATAATAGAACGTTATAGAGGTTTAAATAATCTCCTGATACCATTTGCATCCTGTCACACCCACAACACTTGAACACAGAAGACCTTGGAGGTGTAAAAAGCCTTCCTGATTCCGTTGGCAATTGGTCACATCTGCAATACTTGAAATTAGAATGTTGTAGAGGTTTAAATAATCTCTTTGATTCCATTATCAACCTGTCTTAGCTGCGGCACTTGAACATGATAGGAAGTTTAAGGGGGGCTGCTGATATGTGAAGGACGTGTAGCCCTCATCCTCTAAACCTGCATAACTATGCGCACTTGGAACGCAAGCAAAGCTTACAATGTTAGGATGTATTTCAGAATGCTCCATTGATTCAAAGATTTTGAGAGCTTCTGTGCAAAATCCATCTTTTTTATGCTCATCCTACATTCGTAGCGCCTCATTCCATGAGAAGACATCACTTGAGGCACTCTGTAAAACAATTCACAAGCCTTGTTCTGCTCCCACGTTTTCTTTGCAACTATTGCTTACCAGGGCAGTTGCAAATTCAACATTTCACATAATTCCTCTATCTTTTGTACTTTGACAGACGTCTATAACATGTTCCACAGCTCCCAATCCAGCATAAGAAGGCGAGATTCTAGTAAAGGTTGACCTTCCTCCTCTCTGATTTAGCTAGCTTCAGCTTGAAAAAGGATTCTGCAATGATTTTAGAGTATGTTTATCAAACTGCAAATTACGGTCAAGATTCTTAGAATAATAAAAGATACATTATGCTGTAAATTAAAATATTATGAGTTTTAATGCCTAACACGTTAGTCAAGGAATGCACCGCCATTTCAATTGATCTGGATATGGTAACATAGGCTGCTTATATAAAGTTTAAATGTCCACCATCCAATACGTTGCAGCAGATCTCTCATATAAAAATAATATATATATTATTCCCTTACACTGTGGTTTGAGTATCATATAATTAGAAGCTTTGTCCATGTAATTCAAAACAAAAGATTAGGAGGTATACGTGGAAGGGAAGGGAAAGGGGAAACTAATTCCCTTAAAATTTAACTCTTCACTTCTAGGGAAATGGAAATTCCTTAGCCTAAAAGTAAGGAATAAAATAAATAATTATATGATTAGATTCCTTCATAAAGTGATTTTGCAGGAGCCCCATTATCTAATAAAAAAGTTAGAAATATTTTTCCCCATATTACTAAGAGGAGAACCAAAAGAATTTAGTAAGAATTCTTATAAAGGGAAAAATCTAGTATTAATAGAAATTAGTTAAAATAAAAAAAGAGGAAAGAAACTGTTCTTTATCCGTGGGCCTTCTCCTTTCCTTATTAATAGGAGATTTTATAATAAGTAAGGAGTAAAAGAATTAATGCACATTTATTTATTTGTATATGCTATTTCTTAATTTTATTAATTTCCTTTTATTATTTATTTTTTTAAGAATATGTGTATTATATGTATATATAGGATTAAGTAAATATTTAAATTAATATTAATGATAATATAATTAAAAAAAAAAATTAAAACATTTATATCGGGAGATAATTGAATTAATATAAAAAACTATATTCTATCATGGAAGGTTTTACTACTCGTTTAAATAGGAATTGGTCTAGTAAGGATCTATTACCTAAATAATATTCAATAATTTGGTTGTTGGTGTCAATACATAATTATACTCTTATGAAGGCTTGGTCAACCTCAATCTTAATCATGGAATGAATATTACTAGTAATTTATTGAACAACAATAATATCATTAGTTGTAACTATTTATGGTTACTTATAGGATAATACTCGTTGTCGTGTTAAGAGAAGATTAAGCATCAACACTAATTGTGTCTAGTTGGTTAAATAATGATAGTACCTCGCAGGTTGATAACCAAGCAATGATGTTAAGAGATGATACTAACTTCTAGATAATATTAGTAATTTGATAGTCTTAGTGTATTTATTTCTTCCGTATAAGGACTATGAACTTAAACAGGCTCTAGGGTGTTACTTTTATACCTATATTAAAACTCCTAGATGGTGTTGAGTTGGTATCCCATATACATAAGAGAAGTGTGAACACGATAATGAACAAGAAATATTATTTTTAAGATCAATATTGGCATTTTCAATATATCTTGTTGTATTAGTAGAACATAGGATAACAAGGTTGATAAAAAGTAGGGATTGTAAGCTAAATGTTAGAAAAGAGTATATTGGTCTCTTTGAATGAATGGTTCTATTTGATGAATTTGAATTAGCTATAATTGTATAAATGAGATATTTATTTAAGAAGTTGTTTGGATAACCCTTTTAAAAGTGGTTATGGATTGGATGATTTATTCTTACATGTTGATTTCATGAGTTTGTTGGTATTATGTGTTGCATGGTCACTTTGGTTATCCATTTAGTTTTACTTGGTGTTGGGATAGATCTAAAATATGTTTCTTTAATTTCTTTAATTGTTTTAAGTGTTTTCTTGTTGAGTGAAAAGATAAATCGTGATGATGAGTCAAACATTCTTGAAAGTGGTCGTTTTGATTGTGTTCAAACTGAAAGGTTGAATTTTACGTTCTCATGATTGATTGAATTCTCCATTGAATTATCTTTCGTTTGATGAGTTAGAGTCCAAGCCATGATGTGAGTTCTTTGGGAACCCAAGTATTTGAATTCCTTTTAGTTGGGAGTATATGAATATTGGTGTTATAGTATCCCTTGCTTTTCCCTTTGTATGCCTTTGGAAGTGGTCACCTTGTAAGTGGTCGATGAGATTGTTGTATGTTATGTTTGGTTGACCTTGTGATCGTTCTACTTGTCTGTCTTGGATGTGGGTCTTTTCTTGTCATCTCCTAGCACAGGGGGTGGACCTTAGGGTCCACATGGTCGGGTGGAACATGCTATGCACCCCATTGGGTTCCCAGGATGTGTTTGTGATGCAGAAACAAATGCAAAGTTCTAGAGCTTCACTTGGTTGAAGACTACTCCTCATCTTGTACCTTATTCTTCATTGATGTATCATTCTTGTACTTGATGTACCCTTCCCGTTGATAAAAGGGAAGCTTTATGTAATGTATTATGGTGCCCATGATGTGTTGTATATGTGGAAATATGCTCCACAATTGTGCTATTAAAATATAAATTGAATTGCAATAAAATGATGTATTGCTTTCCATTCTTTTGATCATTAATAGTTGTATGTCATCATTGTGTAATCTTGGTTGTTTATTCACTTTCGTTTGATAAAAGTTTATGAATCGTAATGACTGCCTCATGCACCCCGGAGGACATAGATGACTTTGCAAAAGTATAATTGTCTTTCAGAATGTACATCTTCATCTTATGCAATGTTTCACTTTCAAACCAAAAAAAAAAAAAAGTGTGGTGTTTGTTGTCCTTTGGGGTTCACGCGGTGGGGCGTTACAATATAAATCACACCTATCCTAATTGTTTGAGGATTAGAAATGATCTCAAATCCACTTAACTACAAACCTAGTAGGAAGAGTTGGAATGGTGGATCAAGGTTTTAATCCTAGTGTGTGTGTGGTATTTTTGTGATTTGTGATTATTATTTGATTGATTTTTGAATGATGCAATGATATTCCTACATAAACTATGAAAATGTAGTAGTCAATTATGAATTCTAAGAAATTAAATGCAATTTCTAGTACAAAAATAGAATCCAAAAATGTAGTAGTCAATTATGAATTATGAGAAATTAAATGCAATTTAGTACAAAAATAGAATCCAAAAATGTAGAAGGTAGACAGAGGAATCTAGGATGTAAATTTGGTGTAGATTTTGAAAGGAAAGCAGGATGGACATAGAGGAATCTAAGATGTAAATTTGGTGTAGATTTTGAAAGGTAAGCAGGATGGTGGAAGCAACTTCCTACACTAATTGTTACAAGTCTTGTTGTGTTATTACCTAATTACTTTTACCTTGATGGGTTAAAAATGCTTTAATATATATATTTATGATTGTGTTTTGCATATGAATCTTGATGGAATATGATGAATGAATGTTTGATTCAATTTGATGTGTTATAATGATTTTGACAATGAAAGATATGATGCATATGATTGTATTACTATTGGTTAGCTACTATTATCATGTACTAAGTTGGGTGCAACAACAGGCTCAAACCTCTGGAAGAGAGGGGGAGTATCACTCAAGAGAAGAACTTGGTCTTGTAACCTTGATGAACCTAATTGAGCATACACACACTCACGCCCTAGTTGGTTTAAGTTGAGTCAAGTCAGTTTTGGTAAATGGTAACCTTTTTTCTTGGTTGTGAATGTTTTGTATTGGTTTATGATCTTGTTTTATGAATGTTGTTATTGAGGAATGTGATTAAGTCTTTATGTCTTGATTATATGGGAAAAATAGGCTTTGAAGGGACCCAAAACCCTTTACAACAAAAGACACAAAATGTTGCTAGAAAGGATTTTCAAGAGACCACCAGCAGCAACCTAGCAGCCAAAATACACAACAGAGTGGGTGCTAGACTAAAATAAGACAATAAACTACCAACAGCACCCAACAGCCATATACCAACAAAACAATCGAAAAGAAACCTACACCCAGCAGGAAATAGAAAGCAACAAAGAAGAAGACCAAGCGCTAGCTCAAGCTACTCAGGGTGTTAGCCACCTCAATTTGTTGGTTCCTATGTCTTTCGACCATGTCTAGAACCTCCTTCTCAACATCAAAGGATCTCTTCCAATCAGCTAACCCTCTAACAATAGGTCCTTTATCATCATCCTTAGCAGCTTTTTTACTTTTTCCCTTAGTCGCATGCTCTTTCTCCATAAGCTCAAAGAAATAAACCTGATCCTCCCTAAGCTCACTAATCTTTCTAAAAATGACTTCCAAGGAGTCTGTGACATTCTTCACAAAGATATGACATGCTTGCATTAGTTTTTTGATATCAACACTCTTACCCAAAACCTTGGCTTCTAGAGCAGCCAACCTTTCATCACACAGAGCTTTGAATTCATGATAGGAACCTTCAAGGTCCACCATTCTTTCTATAACAATATCTGGAACCAAACCCTTTGAAGCATTCTTCAAATTCTCCTTCAAACCTCTAATTTTAATATTAATCTTATTGAACTCCTGCAAAGTCCACCTAGCTAATTTAAAAGTACCAGTGGCTCCAACCCTAGCCATATCTAGCAAATCATACATGGAGGTAGCATCATCATCAAGGTAAGAAAAGTCCTCAGAAAGAGGATTTACCTTCAAAGGCTCCTGCTTAGCTTTTTTCTTCTTTGCATCCACCTCATCCAAGCCCCTTAACTCCTTGTCCTGCTCCCCCTTGGGTAAATCCTGCATTGGGGAATCCTCAATGGCCATCATCTTAACACCAGAATCCTTTCCATCACCAGACACATTGGGGTCCTTAGCCAGAACATCTGACACCTTATTCTTTAGATTAGCAATATGCTTCGACAACCTTCGTAGCTTGTCAACCAAACCCAAAGCGTCTTGTGTCCCCGCCTCAAGGCCACCACCTACAGCATCCTTACCAACAACCACCTCCATAGATTTGGGAGAGGATTCCTTTGAGCCCACTTTCATGTCCTCACTCTAATGAAGGGCTAGCCGCTTAGCTGCCTTGTTACTCTTAGAGCCACCCACCTTCCTCTTCTTTGAAGAAGTAGTCGCAATCATTGGAGAAACATCATCTTCCTCTTCATTCCATTCCTCCTCCTCATCCGAAGTCAACTCTAAGCCCGACGACACATCACTTAAGGTCTTCTCCTTTCCCTTCATGACAAGAGTAGGGATAAGAGACTTAATATGCTCCATAATCAATAAAATAAGCCCTTCATGGAGGATGGGGGCCCTCGTATTCTTCAAATGAGCGTACACAAAGACCTCCAAAGATGATAATAGAAAGGAAATGAAATGAACAAACCATGTCTAAAATGGTTAAGGAGAGTAAAATGGTGACCAAGAATAGTTGTAAACCTCCCCTTCAGTGTCACATAACGTATAAGCACCGCAACAACACTTGCCCAAATTTTCTTGAGAGATTTTCTCTCATAGCCCCAGCTCTCCAGCTTAACTAACTTCTTCCACTCATTATCTTTAAAAAATTGGGACATCACCTCCTCATTACTCTTTTTATCCTTGAAGAACTTACGGCCAACCATCGACATCCCAGTAATAGTAGCAACCAATTCCTCATTTACCTCCACTTCCAAACCTTTAATCATGACCTTTTGATTATGCTAGAAAGAAACAAATTGTGCCAGGCATTAGGATCATGCCCATGCAGCTTCTCCAAAAATGGAGTAAAATTGCCATGGCATAGAATATTCCAAAGCTTTTTCTTTCTCTAAATGTCACCAAAGGAATGCGGCTTGATTCTACTCTTGTCATCGCCCATGGAAAACAACACAAAAATCACCAAACCCTTGTGAAACACACTCAACTAAAGACCAAAGAGCAAAAAGACACCCACAAAGCGAGTGAAACAAAGGAAGGTACTAGACCAAGAATGTCGCATCAACTCAACCCACACCATCATTCCTCAATAAATTCCTATATTTCTCGAGAAGGATCGATCCCTCCTCCCACGAATGAAAATCATTTAAACTGACAGCCTCGTTGGCAAAAATATCTACCAACGAGTTTCCTTCTTGGTAAACGTGAGAAACGCGGGTCTCTTCACAAAATTGTAACATGATTATCGTATCCTTAATGAGTTACTCAACGTTCCAACTTGGAGGATGAGTGCCACATAGATAATTTATTATGTTCAATGAGTCGCTTTCAACCCTTAATTTGGAGTAACCCTTACTGATTGCAAATCTAACAGTTATGAACGCAAACTTTGCCTCCATGTAGCGATTGGTCTTGGTTCCCAACAAGAGTGCCACCGCGCCAAGGAGTCTACCAACATCATTTCTTAACACCCCCCACATCCAGCAAGCCCAAGATTCCCCTTCGCTGCCCCATCAAAGTTAACCCAACCAAAGGGATGAGGCTTCCATTTAGTGTTCAATCTAGCAATTGAGCTTGACTTAGAATTCAAAATAGGAATTGAAATAATCTTCTAGTTAGAAGTCACCGGGAGCTCATAGCCAGCAAGGCAAGCAGAAGGGACACACCGAGCAGAATTAGAATGAATAAGAGCAAAACTCTCTAGAATCGCCCATTGGATCTTGATAAAAAGACTATCAACCTTAAGTTTAGACTCACGAAAGATCATGTTATTCCTTTCTTTCCAAACTCTCAAAGCAATATGTAGGGCCATAAGGACCCACAGCCACCGAAGAATAGGAGAAGAAGAAGGGAAAGTCCATTGATCAAAGAACTTAGCAAGAGAATCTAGAAAGACCCAACCAATATTCCAGAGTCTGAGAAACTTTCTCCAAAGAGAAAAAGAATAATCACACCCAAGGAGAATGTGGAAAGCACTCTCACCATCATCTTCATAGAGAACACATCTATTAGGAATCATAAACCCTCTCTTGCAAATTTTGTCTTGCGTTAAAACTTTGCCTTGCATAAGCAGCCAGAAGAATACATTCACTTTAGGAATCAACTTCTTATTCCATAACCTCCCCCAAAAAGGAAAAGAGTCAGGCGCTTCCAAAGAACTCAAGAGAGCGGAAGCCACTAAAAATTTTCCGCTAGCACAGGGGGCCCAAATGACTCTATTCGGTCTAGGAAAAGAGGGGATCTAAATCTTACACAAGAAATCCTTTAGAACCTTCAAAGACGAGTCCCAATCTTCAAAATATTTCCACTCCCGATCTTCAAAAAAATCAGCCACCTTAGTCCCAAAAAGGCATTTACACAAGGGGACAATAGGGGGGGCCAAGGAAGACAAATAAGAGGGCTAACACCACACCAAATATCTTCCCAAAAAAGAATACTTGTACCATCACCCAACAACCACTTAACACCTTTAGCAATCAAGTCCCTACAAAGAATTATATTCCTCCCAAAAAACAAACTAGAGGGAATCTCCTCCGAAGACAGCAAGTTCCAAGGTCTCTCCAATCCATACAAATACTTATTACTCACCAAATAGGCCCACCCAATATCCCCATTCAAGAGCCTCCAAACATTTTTTGACAAAAGAGCCTTATTAAAAGATTTTAAATTTTGAATACCAAGAGCCCCCCACTTCTTCCGTCTACACACTAACTCCCAGGCCACAAAAGGAATTATAGCTTTGGTCTCAACCCCTGACCAAAGGAACCTTCTCATTATTTGTTCCATTTTTTCTTCAAACTTTATAGGAATCTTGAAAAGACTTATAGTGTATAGAGGAAAATTTTGGAGAGTGGAAGAAATAAGCTGAATTTTACCCACCTGACTGAGGAGCGCACCTTTCCAACCCACTAACTTCCTACTGAATTTGTCCAGCAAACCCAACCAAATGGAATCCAGAATCTTGGAGATACACAAAGGGAGCCCCATATAAGAAGACTATAGATCACCTCTATTGCAAGACAAGATTCTAGCAAGCTTAAGCTACAAAGCTTTGGGGGTGTTGAGGAAGAAAATATGACTCTTAGGAAGATTGATCCTCTGACTAGAAGCCTTCACGTAGTCAGCCAACAGCCCCTTAACAGCTCTAACTTCCCTGATAGAGGAATCACCCATCATAATAGTATCATCAACGAATTGTTGATAAGTAATCAAATCACATTTTGAGGAAGGCGAAAGACTCCTCAAAGCACCAACATGAAGTGCTTTCTATATATTACGGCCCAGAGTGTCCGCCATCAGAATGAAGAGAAGCAGTGAGATAGGGTCTCCCTACCTCAGCCCACGCGAACTCTGGAAGAATGGAGGAGAACCATTCACCAGGACAGCAAATGAGGGAGAAGAAATGAATTGTTCAACAAGTTGAAGAAAATTCTTACAAAAACCAAACCATTCCAAGACTTTCAAAAGAAATCTCCAGCTCACTTTGTCATAAGCTTTGAGCAAGTCCAACTTCAGGAAGAAACCCAGATTTTTAGAAACATTAATGGAATGAGCAAGCTCATGAACAATAATGATAGAATCAAGAATTTTTCGGCCCTTAACAAAACCACTCTAGTGCTTTGAGATCATATTTGGAAAACATTTTTGCAATCTAGTGGCAAGCACTTTCGAAAAAAAAATATTAATAGAATTACAGAGACTGATCAGGTGATACTCACCAAAGATCTTTGCATCAACAGATTTGGGAATCAAAAAAATGAAAGTCACATTAATCTCTTTGAGAAGACTTTTTGATCCAAAGAACTCCTTAGTAGCATTAATCACATCCTCAGAGACGATATCCCAACACAACTGGAAAACAGAAAAGGAAAGCCATCAAGCCCAAGGGCCTTGTTACCTTCAAAAGGGAAAACCACTTCTTTGACTTCCAAGGCCGAAGGAAAATCCGTGAGCTTCTTATTTAGATTCTCTAAAACAACATTAGGAATAACTTCCAGATAGGCATCTACACACCTTTGATCCCAGACCAAATCATCCATCAAGAGTTGTTCAAAGAGCCTAGCAACACTCTTCTAATAGCCTCCTCATCTTCCAACAGCGAACCATCAACTCTAATCGAGGATATTCTATTTGAAGACTTATGCCTAAGAGCAGTGAGATGAAATAACTTAGAATTGTGGTCCCAAAACTTTAACCAGATAGCCCGAGACCTTTGCCTCCAAAAATCCTCCTGCTTGGTAATAATATCATGTAATTGCATGAGAGGGTTGTCTTCCGGTAACTGTAGATCCTCCGATAAACCCTTTGATTGGATGGAATGTTGGATCTCATCCAACTTCTTAAGGACAAAACTTTTAGAATCAAAGATGTGACCAAACGACTCTTTATTCCATTTTTTGAGATTCTTTTTAACAAAATTCAGCTTCTTGGCAACTCTGAACATCACACAACCATCGATTTTAACTTGCCACCATTTTTTGATACAATCCATAAACCGTGGATCCCTTAACCACATAGCTTCAAACCGGAGAGGAAATCTCTTCTTACTCCCAAGCCTATCAGCAACAAAGGAGATAGGGAAATGGTCCTACCTACATCTCAAAATAGAAGACAAGGAACAAGCAAAGTCCACAAACTAGGAAGCAGAGGTTAAAGCTTTGTCCAATCTAACTTGAATATTATCCACACCAACATGCCTATTGGACCAAGAAAAAATAGCTCCTATAAGCTTAACATCAATAAGAGCATTGTCATTAATAAACATTCTTAAATCAAGTCGGCTCTCAGGATTGGCTTCAGACCCCCCCACTTTCTCATTGTCATACAAAGGAGTATTAAAATCACCCATTACAAGCTGGGGGAGATCCAAAAAAATCATTCTAAGACTCCCAAGATCATCCCATAACTTTTTCCTGGTTTTCTTTAGGTTAGGAGCATACACATTAGATATAACCCAAGAATAAGAATCCCTAAGCCAAATAAACTTAGTATCTACATGATTGAGACCATCAGCGATCGGGATACCTCTCAACAACTTTACATTCCAAAAAGTGGCAACACCACCCAAAGCTCCTTCAGAGCTAACCCCATGCAAACCATAGTCTTTAAAGAACAAATTCTTTAAAGCTTTCAACTTATTAATCTACATTTTTTTCTCTTGGATCAACAAGATGTCTGGCTTATGGTCTCGGACAAGATTCTTTAGGAGGTCCTCTTTGTGCAGGTTATTCAACCCCCTAACATTCCATGAAATGATCTTCATTTACAAGAAGAGGTGGTGCTCTTAGAGCATAAATCAAAGAGATTTTTTTGGACCCCCTCAACAATATCCCGCTTGCATGCCCTATCCCTACTATTATGTAGGGTAGGTCTTCCCTAGTGCCTCAACTCAGACCCACAATCAACTTTTTTCCTTCTCATGGTGACGCCTTTGTGAGGCTGGGGGGGAGAAGAGTACTTCTTCTTCCTACCTCTCACCAGGGTGAAACAATCTTCTTCTTTTCTCATAGAGTCATCCATGACCAGACCACCATCCCCACCTGTTGGCGTCAAATCCAAAAACTAAGGAGAAGTCAATACAACAACAGGCTCCAACACAACCCTTTTTAGGGAGCACAAAGGATCTGAAACATGATCCACATCTTGAGTCAAAGAATGACCCCTAGCCACCTCCACAAAATTTTAAGGATCCTTTCCTATCTCATTAGGAGGAGCGGGAATATTTTCAATACTAACCTCACCCTCCATACCATTGCTAGTAGCAGAATCACCTTGGTTCTCTTTAGGTTCCCTAATCTTCCAAACCTTGGTTTGCTTAGTGGCCTTAGGTAGGACACCAGTCACAAGGAAATCCTTAGCCCAATGCCCCATCTTCTTACATTTGAAGCAAGCAAAAGGGAGATTTTCAAAACTAATTTGTTGCTTCCATGACCCACCCCACCTTGGAGTTTAAAAAGAACTGAAGTAGCATAGGATCTTGGTCTATCATGACACAAAACCTAGCTTCAACTAACCGCTTTTGGGAATGAATGGCCTCATCAATAGAGACAATCTTTGCAAAAGAATTTTCTACTGCATTGAAAACTTCTTCGTCCCAATATTCCAACGGCGGATTTGGTAGTTTTACCCACACATGAGCAGAACTAGAAAGACATTTGGACAAATCCATCCCAAGTTCCCAAGGATGAAGAACCATAGAGAGACGTCCAAATGACCAAGGCCCTTTTACAAACATATCTCTTAGGTCTTCATCATAGGAGAAGGAAAAGGAAAAGAAACCTTTAGCCATTACTGCAACTTCCACTTGACCTTTTAAAGCCCACTTCTTACGGACCTAGGTGCGAACCTCCTCAATATTAGGTCGAGGACCTAAAACCTTTCCAACCAAAGAGAAATTCATTTTAGCAATATTCTTGTCAACAAGAGAGTCCAGAACAAAGAAGCAAACAACACCTTCCTCGCTAGAAGAAGACACGAACTCAGATGCAACTCCTTTGCCTTCAAGCTTAGTGGAAAATAGGTCAGACCATCTCTGACCCAGCAAGGAGGACTTCCCTACTGGTCAATTCTCTCCCACCAGAGCAAGATCAATCCGGGGAATACTCGGACTAGCTGCACAAGATTCCCTTTATGGGACTCACTTTTCAAATCCAGCATCCACTTTATCCCCTTGGGACTTAAGAACTGGCTCCTTTGAAGGATAGACATAACAAGACACCTTGAGTGTCTCACCTGCACACCTCTCATCTGAAAGCGCATCTTTGAGCACATCTGCACCACATGACCTATCCTTCCTAGACTCGCCACCAAGGATTAACAGCTTATCCTCACCACATAATCCCACCTTGTCATCTGTAGAATCAAAAAATCCCAAAACCATATCCTACTCGAACTTCCAAGCACCATGATTCCCTGGGCTTGAGTCCAAATTCAAATTACTCAAACCCGCCACCGAACTAGACTTCTCTCCAATGGACACTTCTCCAATGGTCACAATTTCCGTACTTTTTTTCATGCTTATCTATTACTGTGATTAAGTTTTAATGTCAAGTGAAAGTCCTTGTGTGTTTATATTTATATCGAAACGATGAGATATATACATAAAATGTATATATATGTATATGTATATGTTTCTACAATAAACTCATGCATATGAGTAAATACGTGCAGGAGTATACGTAGGTAGACATATCTAATCATTCTCATGTACGGATTATCCATATGCATGGTAATATCGATTGGATGAAGGTGACATATATATACACTTCGTGTATAAATGTCGATCGATGGAAGTCAAAGTATATGTGTTTATATAAAGATATTGAAATAATTTTATATATATACATACTATATATATTAATATACATTAATATATACGAGTAAGTCCAAAAGGATGGTGGGCCAAAAAGGGGTTTTAAGTGGCAACTTTTTTTTAAAATCAGGAAATACTAATCTTGGATGTGAAATTGATGATAGTTACACTCAAAAATTTTAGATGCAACAAAAACAAAGATCATAGTACTCTAAGTCTACTTTCTAAACTACTATTTTTTATTTTTAAATGGTAGAGAATAAGGGGTTCAAAAGAGGGGACCACATAAATTGGTGTTGTTTTTTTCATAAAAAAATAACATTGCAACTTTTGTGACTCCCAAAGGTTAAAATTTTTTTAGTATTTTTAAAATCGCTTTGGTGAGAAATTAGCTAACATTATGTATTTTATGCTCGATTTTTCTGATAATTTTTTAATGAATATTTAATTTTTTTTACTAATTTTCAAAGTGGACACTTCCTGAAAAACAGAATTTTGGCTATGCTACCCCTATAAATTTTGAAAACCAAGTGAAAATCATTTCTTTTTAATATGTGTAGAATGGAGTCTATTTTCTAAAAATGTAATTTATTTGAAATTTCAATGAATGGTTAATTTATAACGAAAAAAATACCAAACACTATTTTTTTCCAAAAAACAGACACACTAACAAAAGAAATTATAGATCAAAGGCTTAACATTGTCAAAATGTGAAAAAATCACATCGTTAGATAGCTAAGAGAGAGCCTAACATTACCTAGGTGTTTGATTTGTTTGAGCTTGAAACACATGCAAACCTGATGATTAGCACGAACGCAATTATGTGAAATATTGTAGAATTTGTTGTATCTAAGGGTTATTTTTCTAAGGTTAGATTATCAAATATTAATGCATAAAAACTCAAAGAACTACGAAGTACATTGAAAACTAAAAGAATAAATGATTATACCAGTTAATCACTAAAGCTTCCATGATTCATCTTCGTAGCACCTTCTAACTTGCTGATTGTTGCCCTCAAATCGAGTGTGTGAGCAATTCTTTGACTATGCCAATGTCCTAAACAAGCTTTCAAGGATTTGAAATAAATGTCTATGCCTATGAGAAAATGACTAAAATTCCTATGCCAAGAAATGCCTAAAACTTAATGAAATCAAATACGAAAATAAATGTTGTGATATCTAAGAATGAGCATGAGTATGTGTAATCGAAAATGGTGAGAAAAATTGGCATTTTATAGAAAATGCAATTTTGGACGGACGGACGAGATTGAAAGCTGACAAAGCCTAAAATCAGTGGACAAGATTTCATCTAACAATCCCTAATGAGGGTTAGGGAAAAATCATTAATTCAGTGGTCGAGATGTCATCTGAGAAGATCAAATCAGTGGTCGACAATAAATGAGATAATTAGTCAAAAAGATAAAGACTGCTTGATTGCTTGATTTTTGGAAGAATATTACCATTTTGATTTAAATTAACTCAAAATATGGATTTTGTGTGATAATAAATAATTGATTTTTAGATTATTTACTAAAATGAACTGACAATCAAGAATGTGAGATCATTTTAAATAATTTCATTTATTTAAAATGAGGGAAATGTTAATTTTGACAATTAAATAATTAAAGATAATTATTTAATTTTGAGGATATGATTAATAATTAAATAAATAAATAAATTCATTTAATTATGAGAATTAGTGAAATATTAAATAAATAAAATTCATTTATTTAATAATCAGGAAGAATAAATGAATAAAGGTAATTAAATAAATTAAGAAATTTATTTAATTATGGGAGGACTTAGACAATTAATGACGTATTTAATAAATAAATAAAACTTATTTATTTAATAATCATGAAAAATAAAAGGACATGAATTAATTAAATAATTATGAATTATTTAATTAATAGTCAAATGTGGACCAGGGACATAATTAAGATGTCATAATTATGCTAGAATGAAAGTGGTAAAAATAGAGCTTGCAGGCCTAGGTCATTTTTATGTGTCTACATTTTACCCCTCTTTGTCATAATGTAGCACGTCATGTTGTTACAAAGAAAATAAGTTAAAGTCATGGCCCAGTGAAGGTATGGAGTATTAATGCCCCCTCGGGAAATTTTTCAAATTTTGAACTTGCGACAGAAAAATTCAAAAAATGTCCCGAAAAGTCAATTTAATGACCAGAAAAATGATGGCGTAGCCGGCTTCGGATTCTAACAAGTTTAAGGTGGCCAAAGGGGTGGTCAAAGTTGGTCAAAAGGGCCTCCAATAATAACCTAGTTGACAAATGTCATTTTGACTTTCTAAATAGGTTGACAAAGGGTTAAAGGTCAATTCATTTTCACTTTTGACCTTCGCAAATTTGAGAGCGACGAGCGAAGAGGAATTCTGTGAGGATGGTGATTCCAATGACTAAGCATCGTGGTGAGATCGTGTGTACCTACAGGTGACTAGAGGGCTTAGATCCAATGGTACATACCCCTAACTCACTTTGTCCTTTTCGTGATTTGCATGCCAAAATTAGGGTCTTAGGGCAAAAACTGAATGCACTGCGATGCATATGCATGTGCATAAGCCGCATTTGACTTCACGTTTGACACATTTGATGCGTCGTGACACAAGTGCAAGGGATATTTAGGGAAGGCCAAGGATGTGTAACTTATTTGTTGAAAATTGTGATGCATTTGTCATGTCAGGCCGCATTCAAGAGTTATAACGCTGCATATGTCATGTTGCGACACATTCATCTATTTGAGTGATGCATTCGAATGAAGTGACACATGTGCCATAAACCGTGATGCAAGTACTCTGATGTGACATAATCAATATTTTGCGACGCAAGTGAAGTACGGAACGACACAACCATTTTTCCGCAATGCAAGTGCAGTCAACGAGACACATTTGACTTTGACCTTGACTTGGGCTGATTCTGATGCTTTTCAAATTTTAAATGCTTTTGAGTTAAAATGACGATAATGATAATTTTCCAGAAGGTACTAACGCGTTGTTTGGCTTTGTGCAGAGATAGCTAGCACCCATATATACGTCAGAGAGCAGCCCATCAACCTTCTGGTTTGGTGATCAGCTGACTCAGCGGGAGCAACAACGGTTGATACGGTTGGGCTTGTATTATGCTGCCTATATGCCTGTTGTTTAGGAAAATAGGGGTTTGTTGACTGCATTATGTGTGAGGGGGAGGTCGGAGACATGCTCATTCCACTTGATGATGGGAGAGGCCACAGTGACGTTGGAGGATGTCTATCATATCTTACATCTGTCGAACCAAGGAGAGCGGATTGTTTACGACCCTTGGCATGGATATCAGACATTCAAAGCGTACTATCCGGATGAGGGAGCAGGACTCGGTATGCAGGGCTATGAGATCTGCTAAGAGTTTATGGCGGATCATTATGCCCGGTTTGATGCATTTCTGGTGACACTGATCGGCGGGATACTAATTCTTTATCGACGCGGGCATGGGTTTCCCATTGGTTGGGGAGATGTGATAGTGGGGATGAGGCAAGAAAAAATAGTGTATGCCTAGGGGCCATGTTTGTTGGGTACGCTCTACCATCAACTTCACGAGGTAGCCTATAGGAGGGCAGAGAGCATTTCTTGTGGCACCACCCTTCTGATCATATGGACCTGGGAGCATGTGGCGATATTCTGACCTCCTATCCAGAGACCATAGCTAGCCAAGGGGATGCCTTATGCCTATGATTATACCAGTGCTCTACAACATACGCGGATGGGAGAGACGGGTTGGTGGCGCCATCAAATTGATACCATGGTTTCATTCATCTAGAGGCCCTATAGAGATTTCCAGCAGTGGGATGATGAGGATGACCAACTGAGCTTATGCAGATAGTACCATTATCTGATTGGTTGGGTAGTGCAGAGTCAGCTCATTATAGAGATGTACCTGCCACCGTGTGTATTGAGATAGTTTGGGGAGCAGCAGGGTGTACCAGTAGGCACAACTGAGTACGTCAGACCTTCTAGGGAGTTAGCTTAAGGGCCACTAATTCCTGTAGCCTTTGTCGAGCAACAGATTGATGGGCTAGTAACCCAGCCATGGGGATCAAGAGGTGGGATTACGGATCCTAGGACAACCACCGACTATGACTTATGGTGGCAGGCGCATCGACTAGTGCCACTGACAAATCCGAATGGGCCAACACCGATTGACAAGAGGTCAGCTATACCAAGTGTGTTGCGAGCCAAGTGAGAGGGCCAAGATGGTGACAGAGGCAGAGGTAGGGGGAGGGATGGGGGTAGGTATGGAGGGAGGGATGGAGGTAGGGGGAGGGATGGAGGTCGAGGTGGAGGGTGAGATGGGGGTAGGGACGAAGGTTAGGGTGGAGATGATGGAGATGATGGGGATGATGAAGGGGATGGCCATAGATGGAGGAGATATGGCCAGAGGCAGGGCCACAGGGTACAATGATGTGTAGCCAGAGCAGCATTGGATGCCATTACACAGGTGGCCAAGGAGGGGGAGAGAGAGGAAGAGGAGAGACAGGAGGGAGAACTGAGACAGGAGCAGGAGAGACAGGAGGTCAAATAAGAGAAGGAGCTTGAGGTGGATGTGGATGTGTCTTGGGACAAGGTATTTGGTGGCGAGGAGGTCGCAGAGGAGGACGATGATGATGATGCCATGGATAAGGCTAAGAGACTCCTGAGATGGAGGATGGTGGAGGGAGAGGAGATATAATCTACCTTGTCATTGCCCCAGGATGCCATGACAAACTAGAGGGTGGAAGATCTATAGAGGAGGCTAGATGAGAGTGTGGCACAACTTAGGGCACTACAAGCAGAGCTAGAGGTGGCTCGAGTAGAGCGAGATCAGGCAGTGATCCATTAGGAGTCAGCATAGTGGTGTGTAGATTTTGTGGTGCTATTCTAGGACCTTTAGGGGATATGGCTCGTGAGCCTTCCAGGGTGAGCACTTGGTATGGGAAGTATAGGATCCTTTATGAGTAGGTAGTGCCTCCCGAGTGACAAGATCCTACACTGTCGTGCTCACAGACGAGGACAAGCAGCAATCATAGATCAAGGAGTGGGAGCAGTAGCAAGAGTCACACTAGTGCAGGAGGGTCTTGTTGATGGACCAAAGTGGCACAACAACATGCAAAATGAATATTTACAATTTTTGTTTCTCCTGAAAGAGAAAGAATAACACATGGATATCTAACTCCCAAGGTCTTGGTAATCGGTTCTCGACTGTGCTGATTTCACTCAATGGTTGATGTGAACTATAATGTTCAAGGGGCCTGATGGCATTGAGCTTCTAGATTGTTCTAATATCAAACATAAATTTAAACCTACTTTAACCAGGGTTTTTAAAGAAACATAAAAAAGATAGATCAAAGCTTTGGAACTGAAGAGAATGATAATTCATCCAACTTAACAAGACTTGTTACCTTTCAAGGAATTCCTAACTAAAACTGCAGACCAAAATTAACTTGTGATTAACACACATTTTCATTCATTCACAATGCTAATTTCAACAGCACATTGCAAATCACTATTTAAACAAAACATAAAATAAAACTTCATTCCTTGAAAGCTTTTCAAATCAAATGATTAAGCCAAGATAAACACCATTCAGGAACACAATGTGAGGTAGATTTAAATCTAGTTGCTTCTACTGTTAGTGAAATAGATAAGCAACATTTACAAATCTGGCACAATCACCAGTGTACAGAAAACCTATGTCTTCAGATTGTTTCCATCTATACTAAGAGAACTTGAAAGATACATTACCACCTCTCCTGAATCTAGCTCCTACTCTATTCTACTCTTAAGTTTCTCTACTATAGAAAATTCCTACTAGTCTCTATATCTCCTAAAAAATCTATTTCTATTCTAAAATCTCTCTTCTATCCTCTCTCTAAAAAGAATCCTCCTCCTAAAAACAGGCAAAATTCCATATATACATAACGTGCCCAAAAAGAAAGTCAGCTCCTCCTTTAGGGTTTACAAAATATTAGCCTCCAGAAAGATTTTCCCTTAGATCTTTTCAATCAAGTTACTGCTACATTAAATGTGTATCCCTACTATCCATGTTGGTGAAGGATCACCCTTAGGAGTAGCCCTCAGATCTTTTGCAACCACCACCATAACTTCTGGCCTCCGTGTCAACCTTCGAACTTCCTTGCAAAGCTACTTTGAATGTTTTGGAGCATTATCATTAATGTCAATCTACCTTTGCCAGTAGACCTCATAGCTGTCCCTGAGACTCGTTGCCTCTTCTTTCCTTCGGCTTTCTTCCTGCTCTAGATCTTTCTGCAAGTTGACTATCCTCTAGAAGTAGCATCATATTTTCCCGTTATATCTCCACACCATTGTTCACCGAGCTGCTCCATTGCTTTTAATCTCAGAGTAAGTCCATGTCATTTATGCTCTGTTGATCTTCCTCACAAGAATAGTCAATCAGTCAAACTGTCACTAGCCCACCCCTTTAGCTTCTCTCTGATTGGTTGAATGCATGCCACAGAAGCTTCTTCGGGTGGTCAAAAGTTCCTCAGATAGAATTGCATGTCGGTGAGACACTAGTCGTGTCTCCCCGATGCAATTATGCTTCTCAGAAGTGATCGACATAGCTTACAACTATCAACAAGACCTCATATCGAATGCAAAAGTTATATCAATATCACAAAAAACCATTAGCAAGACAATCATAATCGTCCAGAGGTCATAGCGAGTGGCCAGGGTTATATCGATATCCCAAAATTGTCACTAACACAATCACTATTGGCCAGACATCATAGCGAGCCCAAATCATTCGGCCAGGAGTCTCCATTTCACTTCAGCAAGACTCCACTTGGTCGGCAGGAAGTCACAACGGGTAGCCAAAGTTATAGCGATATCCCCTTTCATCGCCAAGACAATCGCACTCGGCAAGACATCATATCGAGCTTAACACATTACACCGAAGGCACAAAACATGTCAGCAAGAATACCACCAGTTCGCAAGATATCATGTTGAGCTCTTCCATTCTCCCCGAGCTCATTTCATTTCAGCAAGAGTCAATCCAGTCAGCCAGAGGTTATTTCGATACAATTCCCTATCGGTGAGACTAGCTCCCTTCGACGAGACATTACACCAAAGGGAGAACCCTTCGGCAAGGCCTCCATCTATCGGAAAGACCTCTCCCCAATGTTATCCTTGTGAACAACTATCGGCAAGACCCTGTCAGTCGGCAAGACGTTACAGCGAAGCCCCCGCCTTTCGACGAGACTCCGGGGAGTCGGGAAGACTTCACCCTGAACTCAAACCTTTCGGCGAGACCCTGCTTGGTCAACGAGACCTTTTTCTGAGCTCAAAACACTACACCGAAGGGAGAATCCTTCAGCATGACTAACAATCATCGGTGAGACATCTCCCCGATGACACCTCTTTTCACTGAAACCTCACCCCTTCAGCCAGACCTTATGCCAAAGGCATAACCTTTCGCCGAGACCTCCACCAGTCGGTAGGACCTCTCCCTGATGCTAACCTTGTGCACAAGCGTCGGCATGACTTATTTCTAAGCGGAGAGATACATAAACACTCATGGCAACTAAAATGTCTGGGCGACTGGTGTATTTCAGATGAATAGAATGCACCGCCAGTTGGCAAGACACCTAAAAGGTCTCAGTGACTTTCTTGATTAGGAATTTTATGCCAAATGTGACTGAGGTATGCTTTCCAACTGAGTTCCTTGAGAAATATCATTAGGTGTATGATTTAATCCTGCAACACAAATGCCTCCATTAGTCCTCAAGGCATATAAAATATATCATTTTTCATCATTTCATCAATTTTAACAAAAGGAACCCAGCTCTGGCTGAGGTAGAACCAAAATTTGACAAAACAAAAGACAAACTCAGGAGGAAAACAAAAGAACTCCTAAGACCAAACTAGACAACCAAAGGCGAAGAAAACAAAAGAAAAAGGGGACTGATTTTCTTCCAAAATAAAATGGGGTGCTTATACAAGGCATAACAAATGGCGACTCAGTTGGGAAAATGGTTTAACCATTTTCAAGAAACTGAAGGATTCAACTACCCAGAACTCCTTGTTTATGAGCATCACAACTCTAGTTGGGTCATTTTTAACAACCAAGGTTGAGCTAGAATCTCAAATGTAAATCAACACTGGTTACCCCTGAATCTATGTGTGTGATTAATGGTGCATCATCCTTTTATAAAGTTTTCCTCATCTTTTGAACAACAATGTGCAAGATTTGAACTACATGAGTTGATTCCCTTTAGCTGTTGTGCAATGATATCCTGGGCATTACTCCGCTACTAGTCAAGCATCCATAGCCTCGACGGAGATAACTCTTGTTTTCTCACAGCATTGCTCTACTGCCAGTTAGGCATCCATAGCCCTGGTAGAGATACTAGAATCACCCATTCATATTGAGTCCTCCTTTCCTTTTAGATAGTTCTTTTTTCTTTTCTTTTTCTCTTGGAGTTTCAAATATTTCATTCAAATTTTTTTCAATATTTTAGATGTGAGACATCTGTTCTGGGTTGAAAACTACCATGGACCTCATAACAGCATTTGGGCGATCGAATTTTTCATTCAAATATTACAACACTATCATCCTATGACAAATATGTCATTACAAAGGGAGATGATCTTGGTGATTTGTGACAGATTCAAAGGTGGTTAATGAAGATTGTTTACTTTGCACCTTTCTTTCAAGACTTTCCACAACTCTTATTGATAATGGGCATAAAACAATGAATTTAAGACAAAATCATCCAATCAGAAAACCTGAAAAATATCTAAACCACTTCTCTCCTAATAACCAAAGTATACCTAAGATAACAACCACCATTTCAAGAAGGAAAGAATAGCTAAACTCCAAGGAACAAAACAAGACAAATACACAAGAACAAAGGAAATGAAAGGACAGAAAGAAAGAACAAGCAAACGAACAAACAACAAAACTATTTACAAGCAAAAAAACCAATTATTTACATATAAAACAAAAGACCAAAACAAAAGAAAACAAACAAACCTAGAAATAAAAGAAAAACAAGACAACATGGGAAAAAGAAAACAACAGAACAAAAAGAAAACTAACTAAACCAAAAACCAACACTAACCAATTCTAATCTTAAACTAACTCCAAAGCTAAGCTTTACAAACACAAAACTATAAAAATTTATACATTGACTTGACTAATTTTTCATTATGTGCAACAATCTTAACTTACTAGGCACAGTTCTAAACCTAGCAAATTTATCTTTATACTCAGAAATATGAAGTTTATGTGCAATAAGTTCATTCTGAGGGTATAAAGCTTGAAATATTATCAGTTGTGGGTTCTCAATTTTGTCATGATTCACCCACAAACACGTTTTACTATCCCCAACACCATAATCAAACTAAAAATCATTGAAACACAAAGGATAATGAAAGGACACCACCTGACTCAGAAGATTTCTAATTACTGATGTAGACTTGTGTTGTATGAATTCCTTCTCTCGAGGTCTCAGCTCATGGAACACCACTAAAGCAAGGTTTGTCTTGCAGCTGGGATATTCACTAACCAACATCTTTGTATTCATCTCGGGTATAGAGTCAAAAAAAATTGGATTTCTTGAGATGAAGTCTTACTTTTAGCACTCTCCTGAAACATGTCACCCTCAAGGGTTTGAGAATCTGCATCCAGCTTATCACCACTAATGTTAGGGATACTGGTACATGGTGAACACGGATTTTCTTCGAACTCATTTGAATGCACAGAGTCAAAGCCAAGAAAACACTTTCTCAATTCATATTCCTGCACATTATCAACGAGAGCATGCCATTCAACATCAAATTTATCAGTATTAAGATCAAATTCATTAGTGGATACTAAGCAAGGACTTTCTTCAAACAACACATTTGAGTAAACAGAATCAAAATGAAGAAAATAATCCCTTGTCTCATTCTCTTCATGTTGAAGAGATTCAACCTCTAAGATAACCTCTTGGTCCTCTTCTTGGCATTCCTCTACTTCGTCCAAATGTATCCTTTCATAAATTTCTTCAGGGAACAATCAATTGATCTACACATCTACTCGAACTTCTTCCCTCAAAAATTCATTTTGGCATCTAAGTCTTTGTCTTTGACCACAAGATTCATTGGCAATATCATCTTGAAGTGTGTTATCTGTTTCAATCCGTTCACTACTTAAATTAGTAGAGTCATCTTCTTGTGTTAACCCATCAAATTGTGTTTCTTCCTCATTCACCATCATGAAAGAATCTATGAATGCATCGATGAATCCATTCTCCACTTCTATCAAGTCTGCACTAGGTAGAGGAGTTTCATCAGCTGTTGAATCCATCTCAATGCAAGGATCAAGGTCATCAAAAGATAGGGAAGAATTAAACCTTCTCACATAGTTACTCTCATCATTTTGGATGGACTGATTATCATTTTCATGTGTTCTAGTTGTTTCATCCTCCTCATTGAGGGGATACGTACTCCAAGGATCTTCCATAAGTATTCCTTCAATAGTGATCAGTTGCTTGAAATATAACTCCATCCTACCTAGGAAGACATGGCAATCCATCTGAGAGTGTTGATTAGTTCGATGTATCCTACATCCACTTGGCCCAACAAGTTCTGATAGTTTCAGATCTTCCAGCTCTTCTAATTTCTCCCTTATTCGATTTTGCATATGAGGGATATCAATCCAACATGAACCATGTTCCTTTTTCCATTCCTCATCACCCTAATTCTCATCTTGATCAGAAGAGTTGTTCAAATCGTTAGAAGGCATTGTTGATTTCCCATGGCAGCAATCCCGCGTTAATACCTCATCTCCTTCAAAGCCATCGTTGGTACTAACATTTTCAACAAAGCTAGATTCTATCTTGAGATTTCCATTATGCTCAAAATTTACATCCATTTCATGATTTTTACCAAACAAGCCATCAAAATTATATTATGGCTCATCAAATGTTTCATCTACAACTTCATTGTGATGTAATGGACTATGCTTTGGAATATGACTGAAAAGAGATGATATGGTCACAACTTCATTGACAAGTGGAGTACTTAACTTTGTGATTGGATTTTGTAGAGATAAGTTCTCCCAGTATTCTTGTGTGTGATTGACCTAATATGGGGTGTTGGAAAATGTGGTGCTTGGAACCTTAGGAAGGTTGTAGTTGCTTAGTGGAATGATTGCACCTGGGTAGGGATGGTGGGTGAAGTGACATAAGGCTGCAGATGATGGCAGTTTACAAGCACAAGAGGATTATAACCCTGAGTTTGGCTACCTAAATTTCTAGTGTCATGTCCAGATTGTGCCAATAAGAGAGCTTTGCTCAATGCATCATGCAGGGATGTAGCCTCACCACAACGTCTGACTTTAGTTATAAATGAGGGGTTTAAACCTTAATAATAATGTTCTGTCAGTATATGATCATCAATAACCAAATCTAAAGATTGAACCCTTTGATACATAAAAAAAATATACGATTAAATTGATAAATGTGTTCTCATGGTACCCTTTTCGTAGTTGCAAATTCATGTAACGGCTGTAGTGCATGTGCATGAGGATCAAACTGATCTAAAAATAAGATTTTAAATTCTATCCATGAACAAACAGAATCTAGTGGCAGATTATCATACCATTGCCTCGTTGTACCTTGAAGTGTTTTGACAAATAACTGGTAGATGATATCCTGATGCTGAATCTAGAGAAAAATGAATATACGCCTACAAGTTTCGACATGTTTAGAAGCATTTTTCCCATTGTTAGGGAAAAATAAAGGAAGCCTACCATACAGGTGACCAAGGATTTCATGGACAAGTCCCAGTGTATACAAAGGGCTACCCATTAGAGCTGGGTTTTCCAAGATCTGACCCACTCCAACTAACAACAATCCAAAATTACTCAAGGGGCCTTCCTTCTAGCTCCAATCTTGTTGATGGTCCAAAGTGGCACAACAACATGCAAACAAAATATTTACTATTTTGTTTCTCTTGAAAGAGAAAGAATAATACATGGATATCTAACTCCCAAGGTCTTGGTAATCGGTTCTCGACTATGCCGATTTCACCCAATGGTTGATGTGAGCTATAATGTTCAAGGGGCCTGTTGGTGTTGAGCTTCTGGATTGTTCTAAGATCAAACATAAATTTAAACCTACTTTAACCAGGGTTTTTAAAGAAACAGAAAAAAGATAGATCAAATCTTTGGAACCGAAGAGAATGAAAATTCATCCAACTTAATGAGACTTGTTACCTTTCAAGGAATTCCTAACTAAAACTGCAGAACAAAATTAACTTGTGATTAACACATAGTTTCATTCATTCACAGTGCTAATTTCAACAGCACATTGCAAATCACTATTTAAACAAAACATAAAATAAAACTTCATTCCTTGAAAGTTCTTCAAATCAAATGATTAACCCAAGATAAACACCATTCAGGAACACAATATGAAGTAGATTTAAATCTAGTTGCTTCTACTGTTAGTGAAATAGATAAGCAACATTTACAAATCTGGCACAATCACTAGTGTACAGAAAACCTATGTCTTCAGATTGTTTCCATCTATAATAAGAGAACTTGAAAGATACATTACCGTCTCTCCTGAATCTAGCTCCTACTCTATTCTACTCTTAAGTTTCTCTACTACAGAAAATTCCTACTAGTCTCTATATCTCCTTCTAAAAAATCTATTTCTATTCTACAATCTCTCTTCTATCCTCTCTCTAAAAAGAATCCTCCTCCTAAAAAGTGGAAAAATTCCATATATATAGAACGTGCCCAAAAGGAAATTCGACCCCTCTTATAGGGTTTACAAAATATCAACCTCCAGAAAGATCTGCCCTTAGATCTTTTGAATCAAGTTACTGCTATATTAAATGTGTATCCCCCTTGTCCATGTTGGTAAAGGATTTCCCTCAGGAGTAGCCCTTAGATCTTTTGCAACCATCGCAATAACTTCTGGCTTCCGTGTCCACCTTTGAACTTCCTTGCAGAGCTGCTTTGAATATTCTGGAGCATTATCATTAATGTCAATCTACCTTTGCCAGTAGACCTCACAACTGTCCCTGAGACTCATGGCCTCTTCTTTCCTTCGGCCTTCTTCCTGCTCTAGATCTTTCTACAAGTTGATCGTCCTCTGGAAGGAGAATTATATTTTCCCGTTAGATCTCCACACCACTATTCACTGAGCTGCTCCATCGCTTTTGATCTCAGAGTAATTCCATGTCGTTTATGCTCTGTTGATCTTCCTCACAAGAATAGTCAATCAGTCAAATTGTCACTGGCCCGCCCCTTTAGCTTCTCTCTAATTGGTTGAACGCATGCCACATAAGCTTCTTCGGGTGGTCAAAAGTTCCTCAGACAGAATCGCATGTCGGTGAGACACTAGCCATGTCTCCCCGATGCGATTATGCTTCTCAGTAGCGATCAGCATAGCTTACAACTATCGGCGAGACCTCATATCGAATGCAAAATTTATATTGATATCACATAAAACCATCGGCAAGACAATCATTATCGGTCAGAGGTCATAGCGAGTGGCCAGGTTTATATCGATATCCCAAAATTGTCGCTGACACAATCGCTATCGGCCAGACATCATAGCAAGCCCAAATCATTCGGCCAGGAGTCTCCATTTCACTTCGGCAAGACTCCAGTTGGTCGGCAAGAAGTCACAGCGGGCAGCCAAAGTTATAGCGATATCCCTTTTCATAGCTGAGACAATCATACTTGGTAAGACATCATATCGAGCTCAACACATTACACCGAAGGCACAAAACATGTCAACAAGAATACCACTAGTCGCCGAGATATCATCTCGAGCTCTTCCATTCTCCTTGAGCTCATTTCATTTCTGCAAGAGTCAATCCAGTCTACTAGAGGTTATACTGATACCATTCCCTGTCGGCAAGACTAGCTCCCTTCGATGAGACATTACATCGAAGGGAGAACCCTTCAGTGAAACCTCCATCTGTCGACAGGATCTCTCCTCGATGCTATCCTTGTGAACAACTATCGGTGAGACCCCGTCGGTCGGCAAGACATTACAGCAAAGCCCCCACCTTTTGGTAAGACTCCGGGGAGTCGGGAAGACTTCACCCCAAACTCAAACCTTTCGGCAAGACCCTGCTTGGTCAGCAAAACCTTTCGTTGAGCTCAAAACACTACACCGAATGGAGAATCCTTTGGCATGACTAACAACCATCGGCAAGACATCTCCCCGATGACACCTCTTTTCGCCGAGACCTCACCCCTTCGGCCAGACCTTATGCCAAAGGCATAATCTTTCGCTGAGACCTCCAGTAGTAGGCAGGACCTCTCCCCCATGCTAACCTTGTGCACAAGGGTTAGCGTGACTTATTTCTAAGTGGAGAGATACATAAAAACTCATGGTGGCTGAAATGTCTGGGCGATCGGTGTATTTTAGATGAATAGAACGCACCGCCAATCGACAAGACATCTGAAAGGTCTCAGCAACTTTCTTGGTCAGGATTTTTATGCCAAATGTGACTGAGGTATGCTTTCCAACTGAGTTCCTTGAGAAATATCATCAGGTGTATGATTTAATCCTGCAACACAAATGCCTCCATTAGTCCTCAAGGCATATAAAATATATCATTTTTCATCATTTCATCAATTTTAACAAAAGGAACCCAACTCTGGTTGAGGCAGAACCAAAATTTTACAGAACTAAAGACAAACTCAGGGGGAAAACAAAAGAACTCCTAAGACCAAACCAGACAACCAAAGGCAAAGAAAACAAAAGAAAAAGGGGACCCATTTTCTTCCAGAATAAAATGGGGTGCTTATGCAAGGCATAATAGGTCTACCTCGTCAAGGCACACATCAAGGCATAGGTCCCACCACTCACACAAGCATGCCTCGAGTCATCACTCGAGCCATAGTCATGGGTCTACCGGTTCAAAGCAGAGTTTAGTATAGAGGCAGCCACCATTGATAAATTCTTTTTCCTCTCAAATTCAGGCTACAGTGCTAGCACATGTGCCTATTACCATGGAGATGATGCCATCAGTGTCAGTTCCATTGGTTGCACAGACAAAGTTTGCTACAGGTCCACCCATTACCTCAATGTCGGGCACAGATCCTCAGTCACCACACTCTTCGCCGCGAGGGTATGAGGAGAGCATTTCATAGGGCCATGCTTACTAGATTTGGCTTCATGTTTTAGTCTTTATGTTATGACACTTTATGTATTGACTATCGAGTCTGCGTGATCTATTTTTGGGATATCTCATGACTCTATCCTATGACATTGTATATTTTGAGATGGTGCTATCTGATGTAGTTTTGATGTGGCCTACATGTGTGTTATGTGATGTTATTTGATTTATGCACTATGATACATATGTAATGTGGTGCCTATGTAGATTTATGCATTTATGATGGATGATGATATTTATTTACTTATATATCATGTCATGTATGTCTTATGATGGTTACTTATGATGTGATGCCTTGATAATGCAATGCCTATTTATATGTTATGTTGATGTTATGCCATGGATGATGATTATATGCATAATGTATTTATTTGAATGGATTCCATGTTTATGCTTGTGTTAATGCGATATGCAATGAAATTTATATGATTTAATGCTATGGATGATGTATGTATGGACTTAATGCAATGTCTATATGATTATGTATGTGCTTATGTTTTTGTATGTAATGGGATATCATCGTGAGATGGACAAGAGAAGATGACAAGCCAGAAGTAGATGCATGTTAGTTCCTAGACCAAATCCTTCAAAACATTACAACAAGACTTTTTATATTTATTGCTCTTAATCATCACTGGGCATATTGTTGTGATGGCCAACAAACACCATGATATGACATAAATCAAGGTGTGCAAGGTCATACGGTCACATAAGACAAGAAGTCACAGACTCGGATGATAATGACTCATACGAAGAGTGCAATTTCCCCGATCATGTTGTCATAATCAACCACAAGCAGAAAGAGACAAGAAGGACAATTCATGAAACGTTGTTGCTTCTCTAAATCTTGTTTCCAGGACATCCTTGAGAAACTAGCAGCATGATTGCCAAAATATAAAATAGAGCCATTATCATGATACCTCATTGTTTTCTAAATTCCGAGATTAGGACCTCATTGAGAAACTAGTAACATGCGTGTCAAAAGTCAAGACAAACATCATGATACGTCGCTCCTTCTCTAAATCCTGTTGTTGGGATCTCACTGAAAACTAGTAACATGATGAAACCAAAAGACAAGTGCCAAGTGTTTGCCAGGTGTGTCTAGATACCCAGTGTTTTAATGTCAAGATGTCAGGTTTGATGATGTTGAGATACCAGAGTGTCAAGGTTTTGATGATGCCAAGATGATGAATGTCAGAGATTGCCAAATTCAGGAATGACACATCCTAAATAATGTTGATGTCAAGAGGTTTGATCCCTATACGTCAAAAGGGATCCCTCGAAATGCCAGTGACAAGGACGGTGATGATGCCTAGGAAGGACACATCCTAAGGAATAAATGACCGAGTTTGTTCTTCAAAAGGACACATCTGAAGAATACTAATGTTGAGAGGAGTGATCCTTAGATGTCAAGAGGATCCCTCAAAATGTCGAATGACAGTGACGATGCCTAGGAAGGACACATCCTAAGGCATGAATGACAGAGGTTATTCTTCAGAAGGACACATTTGAAAGCTAACCAAGAGCTAACAATTTGGTAGGTTATGATCATTTGACTTGTTTTGACTGAGTTTGACTTGTGTTGACCATATGTCAATTTCTTTGACATGCTGATGTGATTGTCATGATATCCATGCTTTGTTTTAGGAGTTTTCCTGTTTGGAAAAAGCATTTGTCTTGACTTGAATACTTTTCGCATGTGTGCCAATGTAATGCCATGAACCCTAATGGACTGACCTAGTGCGGCCTCGAGGGCTCATCGACAGATGGCCTTGCCTACGTCATACACTCAGAGACCTCGTAGTTCGACACGACCAATGACTTTGTCCTGATGACCAAAGATTGCATCATGATTTTATTTTGACAAACCTAAAAGGACTTACCTAATGTCTCAGGGACTCGAAAATGAGTCTTTCCTACATAACAAATGCGCAGAGACAACGTAGTTTGGACAAATGAAAAAGACTAATTGATTTGACGAACTTGACAAGGAATGACTCTATTTTGCATTCTTGAGATAGTTTGACATTTGTTGTGGTTTCTTCATGATGTTTTTCAAATTTTAGGTCTTTTTTTTTTTAGGACATTTTATGATGTTTTTGGTCTTTCTTCAACACATTTTATGATGTTTTTGGTCTTTTTTCAAAACTTTTGTGATGTTTTATCTTTTTTCAGGACTTTTTACAATTTCTGAGACCATGTGTGATATCCACTGTAGTCACATGATAAAAAAAAATTTCCCTAGTCAGGTCCAAGACTTAGCCAATTTTAAAGGACGTGAGAGGGATGTGCCCGGGGTGCCGAATAAACAGTATTCAGGACTTGATGTCAACCGTTTGTCAACCATGAAAGGAAGGGTATGATGTCATCGCAGATGTCGTGGTGGTGATGGAAAATTTGTTTCATCATTGGCCAAGATAGATAAAGTAACAGTAGATGGCAAAGCAATGATTGATTACACATGGTGCCTGTTTGCCAGGTTTTCACTGTTGGACGAAAAAACATTTCTCTTTACTATTTTTGTCATTTTTTATTTTTTTTGTGCTGCCAAGACACCTGTTTTCTAGGTTTTCATCAAGGCAAAAAAAATTAAATTATTTTTTATTTTTTTTGTATTTGCAAAGTTTTCAGCTCGACCTTCTGATGCTATGCATAGAACTTTCAGAGATGTAGACAATTGATAGGCTCTATCAGTTGCTCTCCATCTGGATTCACCAGCTGATAAACTCCAAAACCAAAGGAGGATATGATTACATAGAGACCTAGCCAATTTGGTTTTAATTTTCTAGGTTTTTCTCTTTCTACATGATTCTTAGGGTTCTGCATGAGAACTAGGTCACCAATGTCAAACTTCCTTACCATTACTCTCTTGTTGTAACTATGAGAGATAGTTTTTATATGCCTGCAGATGATTCAGGGAATTATGCCTTCTTTCCTCTAACATCTCCAGCTCGTGTAGGTACAACTACATGTACTCTTCATCATCAATTAGACCCTTTAGAGAGACTCGTAAGGAAGGAATTTCAACTTCGATTGGAAAGATAGCCTCCACTCCAAAGACTAGGGAAAATGGAGTGGCTCCCGTGGGTGTGTGAATGCTAGTGCAATAAGCCCACAAAGTAGGGTTGAGTCGAATATGCCAGTCATGGCTAGTGTCATTGATAGTCTTTTTAAGGATTTTAACAACGGTTTTATTTGACGCCTCGTCTTGACCATTTCCTTGCAGGTAATACGGATAGGAAAAATGATGTTGGATGTGAAATCACTCACATAACTCATGAACGTCTTGGTTTTTGAATGGACGTCCGTTGTTAGTAATGATGGATTACGGAAGGCCATAACAGAAAATGATGTAGTTAAGAATGAATTTGGATATTTATTTGTCGATTATCTACATGTAGGGGATGGCTTCGATCCACTTCGTAAAGTACTCAGTGGCGGTTATGATGAATTTTTGGCCATTGGACAAGGTAGGATGGATCTTGCCCACGAGGTCGAGTCCCCATTGTGTGAAGGGCCACAGAGACATGATCAGCCAAAGTTCTTGTGCTGGAGCATGAATCAAATCATTGTGAATCTGGCATTGGCGACAAGTCTTGACATATTCTAATGCATCTTTCTCAATGGTTGGCCAATAGTACCCAAGTCTCGCAATATTCTTGGCCAGAGTAGGACCACTCGAATGAGACCCTCATATACCCTCATGTACTTTGCGTAAGGTTGTGCGTGTTTTGTTGGTGTCGAGACATCTAAGGAGGGTGTTATCAAAGCTACGGTGATAAAGGGTGTCACTAATGATGGCATATCTTGCGGCTTTTGGGATAAAAGAATTCCTCTAGTTATTGGATAGATTAGGGGGGAGGGTTTGAGACTTAAGGTAATTATGGATGTCTTGGTACTAGGGAGAATCAAGACCAACAAGCTCGCAGACCATCTCTGATTCTGGAACATCATAGGCGAAGACCAACAGTTGTTTTATCAAGAATTCCAGCTGAGGCATATTGCTTGGAATGTCGAGGAGAGAGCCTATTGTAGCCATGGCATCTGTCACTTTGTTTTGTGCTCTCGAAACTTGCTCAAAAGTCACAATGTGAAAGTATGTCTGGAAACTATCAACCATTCATTTGTAGGGCATTAGCTTCTCATCTTTTGTGTCATATTCATCATTAACTTGGTTGATGACTAACTGAGAATCCCCATAGACATGCAATGCTCTGATTTTCCATTTTATTGTCATTCTAAGTCCTGTAACTAGTGCCTCATATTCTACCACATTATTTGTGCATGGGGAAGCTATGCGGAAAGACTTGGGAATGGAATCTCCTTGAGGGGTGATGAACAGGATCCCTACCCTTGAGCCATGATTAGTATGCGATTCGTCGAAGTATAGCCTCTAGGGAGATTTTGGTTCTGTATGGAATATTGATTCATCTGGGAAATCTGCCACTAAGGGATGATCACTTTGTATAGGTGCTTCTACCAATTGGTCTGTAATCACTTGTCCTTTGATCACTTTTCTTTCGACATACTGAATGTCGTATTTTCTTAGAATCATGACCCATTTTTCTAGACGTCCTGTCAATGCTACACGACTCAATAGATATTTCAGGGGGTCAATCTTGGCTACCAACTATGTCTGATGGATCAACATATAATCTCTTAGCTTCTGAGCTGCAAAGACAACTACCAGAAAAGCACGTTCAATTAATGTGTAATTCAGTTCATACCCGACCAGTTTCTGACTGATATAATATATGGCCCTTGCTTTTTCTTCTTGGTCATTTTGTGCTAGTAATGCCCCCAGTGCTGAAGTAGTGGCAGAGATGTATAAGATCAAGGGTTTTCTATGAATGGGCGGCATGAGGACTGGTGGTGATAGTAAGTAATCTTTTATTTTTTGAAATTATTCTTGGCATTTATTTGTCCACACAAAGGGGATGCCTTTGTGCAGAAGATATTGGAATGGTTGACACTTGTCAGCCAATTGTGCTATAAAGTGCCAGATAGATTGTACCCTTCCCTTTAGAGTCTTGAGTTTGCTTATTCCTCTAGGAGGAGGCATGTCCATGATGGCTTTGACTTTTGCTAGAACAACTTCAATGCCTCTTCAAGAAACTATGTATCCCAAGAGTTTACCCAATGTTACGCCAAAGACACATTTCTTAGGATTCAGTAAGACTTTGTATTCTTCTAGTCTCTTGAAAATTGTGTCTAACACCTTCAAGTGATCTTTTCTTGTTACTGATTTAGCTAGAAGGTCGTCTACATAATATTCCATTATTTTATGCATCATGTCATGAAATATTGTGGTCATAGCCCTCTGATATGTGGCACCTACATTTTTAAGACCAAATGCCATGACATTCCAATAGTACATACCCCAAGGGTAAGTGAACATTGTTTTATGCTAGTCTTCGAGGGCAATATGAATTTGATTATAGCCAGAGAAACCGTCCATGAGGGACAACATCTCGTATCATGTCGTTAAGTCGACTATGATATCAATATTCGGCAAAGGAAAGTCATCTTTTGGGAATGCCTTATTTAAGTCTCTAAAATCTGTGCAAACTCAGATCATTCCATTTGGCTTTGTTACTGGCACAATGTTAGATGTCCATTCAACATAATCAATAGACCGTATGAACCCAGTGTCTAGAAGTTTCTTCAACTCAGCCTTGACCAATAGAGCGACCTGAGGATGCATTTTGTGTAACTTTTATTTAACTGGTTTGGCATTGGGCAATAGTGACAGATGGTGCAGAACAAGTTTTGGGTCTAGTCTCAGCATGTCGGCATAAGACCATGCAAAGTTGACTTTACGTTCTGCAAAAAACTTGTGAAATTTTGGTCTCTCTTCTTCAGTCAAGGATGCGGCAAAGAGGACCATTTTGGGATCTTTCACTATTGATATGTTCTCTTCTATGTTGTCCTCTATGAGCATAGCTAATTTCTCTTGTGTTACGGGAAGAAAGTCCAGTCGTCCATCCTTGGGCACCTCTGAGAGGATTTCACCCGTAGATACATCCTTTCATTTTACTTTTTTATCGTCAGAAGGTGCCTTTCAGTTTTCACCTAAAGGCGTTTCATCTTTTGTTTTATCTTTTTTTTTAATTTTGCAACTGGAGGATGGAGCAATCTTATCAAAGTAGGCTACACAATCTAGGTCAATGGTGAATCCTTCCTTGTGATCACCACTGGGTATTCCCTCACGTAATCCAATAAATTCTATGATAGCCTCATCAATCTAAAAGGCGTTCAAGACTGGTGGACCTTGTTGGTCCCAATCAATTAATTGTGGATAGACTAGGTAAATGCCATCGCCAACATTGTTGAATTGAGGGGAGGATGCAGAAAGCATGCAGATGGATTCAGAGATATTGTAGATGAAATTATCATCATCAAATTCCACAATGGACTCTATCTAATATTCCCCTTCACTTGTTTCATATTCATTGTCAAAGTAAAGGGTGAAGGACTCAGAGTCGTGGTTGTCAGCGTTATCTGGCAATTCAAATGGATACAATTGCAGGTTAATAGATTCAGGTGGTGGGTCTTGTATGTCATGGGGAAGGGAAATGGAACTGTGACTATTTGGTGCCCAATCGATTTTAAATGTTTTCCAAAAATTTTGTTCAGAGGTAAGCTCCCCCATTTCAACAAAAAATTCATCAAGGCAACAGTCACTTAAGGATCTTTGGGAGCCAAATTCCCACTCTTGGGAGTCAGTTTTGGTAAAGGTTTCCTTAGCAGTCTCGACACTTTTCAAAGCATGCACACACTCACTCCAAATTCCACTGGTACACCGGTCATCATTTTTGGGCAATCCATACCCTAATCCAAGATACTTTGGTATTTTGAAAGATTCTATAGGCTCTCTTTGTCCTTTTTTATTTATGCCTAGTCCACTAGTTCCATCATAGCCCTTAGCCTTCATCATGTCATATCCCTTGCCATATCTCTTAACTAGTAATGGGGGTAGGTCGGCCATTTCTTTATAGAGCCATCCTGTAATATCTGCAAGGTCCTTGTTACTCATGTCTCCCCATTTTATGAAAACCATTTTTGATGGAACTTTGAATATTTCTTTGGGTTCCATTCTAAAACATGGTCGACCGTAGACCTTTGGAGACTTGGGTATTGTTGTGATGCTATATGTCGTATGTAGGTTAAATTCTCCATAGCCTAGGTCCTAGATCTTGACATTCAGTTCATCCTTAGGAAGTGTGAAAGATGGTGGTGTGGTGGAAGATGTGGACGGAATGGTCGTGGAAGATGATGCGAGTTTGGATGGGTCAGTGTATTTAGAAGAAGAGGAGCCAAGAGCTTCTCAGTTGATGGGCACTTGGTTTTCAGAAATACCCCTTAGGTTGGTGCAATATTGAGAAGGGTTGGGGTCTCCATATATGGTGATTTATGTTCTGTCAAATGGGAATTTTAAGCATTGGTGATATGTGGAGGGTACGGCTTTTAGAGCATGAATCCATGGACAGCCGAGCAAGATGTTGTAAGGTAATTCTAGATCTAGGACCTGGAAAGTTGTATCCACAATGACTGGTCCCACTCTGATAGGAAGAGAAATAATGCCTCGTGAAGAACATTCTTCGTCATCATATGATTTTATGACTATACTCTTTGTGGGGTCCACGCATGCATCATAAAATCCTAGAGCCTTATCCAGTTTCAAGGAGCATATGTTCAATCCTACTCAGCCATCTACTAAAACTCTTCTAACCTTGTGTTTATGGATGAAAGTTTCAATGTTTAATGCATCGTTATGGTTAGTCTTGGGTGAGGAGTAGTCTTGATCAAAAAAGGTGACGTGATGAGTTGTAGTGAGGTATCCCACCATGGTCTCAAATTGGTTGACATAAATATCCTTAGGGACAGATGACTCTTGCAGGGTTTTATCCAAGATAGCATTATGCATGGGAGAGATGTGAAACAACTCAAGTATGGAAATATGCATGGGAGTTTTTCCCAACTGGTCGATAAGGTTAAACTGACTCTTACGTTACCACTATTTTGTGGTTGAGGCAGGTTGTGATTGCCTAGGATATGGACCAGGTATGGTAATCTTAGGTTGCCTAGCAGGAAGTGGACTAGCTATGGTGACCTTGCCACTTCAAGTAGTGGAATTGCATTGGGGTGCTTGTTTGGCTGTGAAGGTGTTGATGTATTCATCGTCAGTTTGAACATTGTTTATAGTAGGTCCACCGGAATAGTTATACTTAGCATGGGTGAAATTGGCTTAATTATTGTTTGTCTTAGGACCTGACGTGGAAGCATTATTAGAACCATGATCTTGCAATGGATTCTTATGAATGGTATGGTCGGAATTTGATGGAAATTGTGGCCCACCCAATTTGATTATTTGACTCTCAATAAGATCTTGCACAATATTTTTGAGTTGTCAACAGGACAATGTTTTATGTCCTTTAGCTCGGTGGTAAGCACAGAAGGTATTATCATCCCACCATGATGGTTTAAATTGCCCTGGGTCATACGGTTCTAGTTCTTCAAGTGTGATGAGACCATTCTGAAGGAATTTCTTGAGGACTTCCTCCATGGGCTCACCCAAGGGAGTGTATGTGCGACCTCTGGGGAATTGTCTCATCTGACAGTATGGCTTGTTTTGCGGTTCAATCCCTTTCAGAGCCAGTACAGGACCCATAGTGTTTATAGCCTTGGCATCAACAACATCGTCGTTGGTAACATGTTTATTTTTGACCCAGTACTTATTTTTGTTAGTGCAAGGATTTGCATTTGTGTTTTTAGGACCGTACTTTAGCTCTCCCTTTGCAATAAGGGCTTCCTTGATCTAGACACCTTTTTCGACTAGGTCTGTGAATGTTGTGCAGCAATGTACTTGTAATGCATATTTTAAGGGTCCTAGAAGTGTTTGAATGAACATGTCCAACTTTTCCTTTTCGGGTATGTCGATGTGACAACGACTAGCTAGACTTCTCCATTTTTGGAAGAATGGCATGAATGTTTCACCAGCATCCTCTTGCGTGAGATTACACAAGCTAGCAATAGAGGTGTCCATGTCAATTTTGTACGTGTAGTTTTTTATGAACTTGTGTTTAAGTTCATCCCATGTTTGGATATCCTTTTGAGTGGAGAACCATTCAAGGGCGGGACCTGCAAGACTTTTAGAAAAAAGTCTCATCAAGTATGTTTGTTCATAGGCGATGTCCATATAGTTGGTTGCAGATTCTTCGATATGTTCGATAGGTTTTGTCTTTCCTCTGTATTTGGTAAAATTAGGTGGCACATATCCCAGAGGAAATGGTGGCATGTATAAGTTCATGTCAAAGGGATATACGAATAGATCATATGACACTTCTGATTTCTTTCCAGATATTTGTATGTTTTATATGCTCTTCTCTAGACCCATCAGCTTTGCTTGTAAGGCAACGATTATCGAGTCATTTGTGGTCCCATACATCGGATTGATTGGTACACCATAGGTACCCATTTGTTGTGAGTGAATGTTGGCATGTTGTTGAGGTACTTGTTGTTGTGGCATGTATGATGTGTTTTGATTTGTGTGTTGTTGGTATCAAAATTTTGGATTGGGGGCATGTTGGTGGGTATGAATATGGGATGGGTATGAATATGGGATGAGTATGTTGGGATATGTCCCCCAGCCATTTGGGTTGATATTTGGGGAATATGGAGACCATGAATATTTTGATGTGTGAATGATGCCATAGGCTGTGTGTTTTGACTTCCTTGTCCAAATTGTTGGGTTTGTACAAGGGTAATGGTTGTATTTTGTCTTTGGGAGGTGATGGCATTAGACTGTGTTGACGTGTTAAAATTTTGTTGTTATCCTTGAATAAAGATACATCATTTTCCTCCACCCAAAGGATTTTGTGAGATACCAATGAGAGGATATGGTGAAGATGTACACATGGTACTAGATGTAGTTGTCAATGGAGGATTTGTATGGCTTGATGATTCCCCCATGGCATTTACCATAGTGGTAAAGAGAGGATTGGAATAACTTTCCCACACTGTCAAGAACCAAAAGGTGGTTCCAGCTGATTGTGACGGTGTTGTGGATATTGTGGGCACTGTGACGAATTGTGATCCTCCAATGGATGTAGCATTTATTGAATTGGAGTTGTTTGGAATGTTGGAGGTAGCACTCATGCTCGTTGTGACATTTTGTGAGGTAGCATCAAAAAAGGTATTGCTTGTGGTGTTTGGAGGTTGACCACTATTTGGTATGTTATGTGTATTGTTGATGTTATTGGCAAGAGATGTCAATCTCAAGGTATCAACATCAAACCCATGAGGTAATTTAGTGCCTTGACATAAAATTATGGCCAAATATCTCTCTATCATATAAGACCATTTGCTCTACAAAGTAGGCCACCTTTGGATCTTGTGCTGCTACCTCTAGATTTTCCTCAAGTATTTGTCCATATTCATCCTTACGTAAGAATGGTTCAAAGGGGTTGTTTGATGAGGATGGTATGATTGTGAGAGGTTGAGTATTTGTGTTGCTAAATGGGTCATCAAAAGTCTAATTTGGGTCATAAGTGTGATTGGTGACATTGGAATTAGAATCTTGTCCAAAGTTTTCCATTTGTCTTTTCTTTCTTTGGAGTCTATTTTCCACCATATAAGGGAATTGCTCAAGTGAGGGTAATGAAAATGATGATGAAATGCAAGGATGATACTAGCCTATGTGTTTTTTTTTTGTATTTTTGTATTTTTGATAATGAGGGATGACAATGCAAGGTGATGACTAAGGAGGTGATGCAAAATGACAAGGTTGTCAAAGCCAAAGTGTCGAATGAGGACTAAGATGGTAATGTTGATGAAGGACTAAGGTGATTAATGCAAATTCTAGGTTCAAAATAAGGACTATAGGTGGACAATGCAAAGTCTAAGTTTAAAATGATAACTAAGTTTGGACAATGTTTGGAGAAAGGTTTTTCTAACTACTCTAAGCTTGATGTTTGCCTCAATTAAGGTCATCAAAAGGACTTGCTAAAGGGAATAAATGACAAGGTCAAAATGACTAGACTTTTGAGGTTCCTGGATAGGGTAGAGGGTTTAATGTATGTGGTAGAGGGTTGAGGGTTTAAGCGTTTAAGGGTTGAGGGTTTAAGCATTTAAGGGTTGAGGGTTTAAGATTTTAAGAGTTCAGAGATGAGGTTTAGGGTTTAAGGGTTTAGGGTTGAGGGATTAGGGTTGAGGGTTAAGGGTATAGGGTTAAGTATAAAGGTTTTAGGGTAAATGGTTGAGGATCCAATGTATAGGGTATATGGTTGAGAATTGAGGGTTTAGGGTTTAATGTATATTGTAGAGGGTTGAGGGTTGAGGGTTTAAGAGTTTAAGCTTTGAGGGATTAGGGGTTGAGGGTTGAGGGTTGAGGGTTGAGGGATTAGGGTTGAGGGATTAAGGGTTCACAATTGAGGGTTTAGGGATCAAGAGGTTTGAGGGACTAAGCATTGAGGGTTTAGGATTTAAGGGTTGAAGGATTAGGGTTGATGGATTAAGGGTTGAGGGTTGATGGTTTAGGCTAGATATTTTAAGGGTTGAGGGTTTAAGGTTGAGTGTTTAATGATTTAAGGGATGAGGGTCTAGGGTTGTGGATTAGGGTAGAGAGAGAGGGATGCAGGGAGGGAGAGATGGAGGGAGAATAGAGAGATATAGGAGAGAAGAGGAGGGGAGTATAGAGAGAGATGAGGTTTTAGGATAAAATGTATAGGGTAGAGAGTTGAGAACTGATGGTATAGGGTTGAGGAGGGTATTGGGTTGAGGGTAGAGGGTTGAGGGTTTATGGGTTTAGGGTTTAAGGGTTGAGGGTTTAGGGTTTAGGGTTGCGAGTAGAGGGTTGATGGAATAGGTTTGAGGGTATAGGGTTGAGGGTCCAATGTATAGGGTAGAGGGTATAAGGGTTGACGGTTTAGGGT
>VDFB02077230.1:72078-82277 GCA_007258455.2 Sequoia sempervirens
TTTAGGGTTGAGGGTATAGGGTATAGGAATTAGAGTTGAGGGTAAAATGTATAGGATATAGGGTATAGGGGTTGAGGGTTTAGGGTTTAGGGCCAATGGATTAGGGATTAGGGTTGAGGGATTAATGGTTGAGAGTTTAGGGTTTAAGGGTTAAGTGATTAAGGGTTTAGGCATTACGGGTTGAGGGTTGAGGGTTTAGGATAGAGGGTTTAAGGGTTGGGGTTTAGGTTTGAAGGATTAGGGTTGAGGGTTTAGGGTATTGGGTTAAGGGTTGAGGGTTTAAGGGTTGAGGGCTTAGGTTTGATGGATTAGGTTTCAAGGTTTAGGATATTGGGTAGAGGGTAGAGGGTTTAGGGTTAAGGGTTAAAGGTTTAGGGTTTAAGGGTTTAAGATTTGAGGGTATAGGGTTGAGGGATTAGGGTAGAGACTTTAAAGGTTTAGGGAGGGAGAGAGAGATGAGATAGATAGAAATAGAGAGAGAGGGATAGGGATTGAGGGTATAGGGTTAACGTTCCAATGTATAGTGTAGAGGGCTTAATGTATAGGGTAGATGGTTGAGGGTTTAATAATTTAAGGGTTGAGTGGTTAAGGGTTGAGGGTTTAAGGGTTTAAGATTTGAGGGATGATGTTTAGGGTTTAACGGTTTAGGGTTGAGGGTTGAGGGTATAGTGTTGAGTATATAGGTTTTAGGGTATATGATTGAGTGATTATGGTTGAGGATCCAATGTATAGGGTATATGGTTGATAATTGAGGGTTCATGTATAGTGTAGAGGGTTGAGGGATTAACGATTGATAGTTGAGGGTTGATGGTTTAGGGTATAAAGGGAGGGATGGACGGAGGGAGAGATGGAGGGAGAAGTCAAATAGATAAAAGGGAAGAAGAGGAGGGAAGGAAAGAGAGATGAGGGTTAAGGATCCAATGTATAGGGTAGAGGGTTGAGAATTGAGGGTATAGGGTTGAGGACTTATAGGGTTGAGGGTTGAGGGTTTAGGGTATTGGGTTGAGGGTATAGGGTTGAGGGATTAGGGTTGAGGGCAGAGGGTATTGGGTTGAGGGTAGAGGGTAGAGGGTTTAAGGGTTTAGGGTTTAATGGTTGAGGGTTTAGGGTTTAGGGTTTAGGGTATAGGGTTGAGGGTATAGGGTTAATGGATTAGGGTTGAGGGTCCAATGGAGAGGGTAGAGGGTATAGGGGTTGAGGGATTAAGGGTTGAGCTAAGAATTGAGGGTGAGGTTTAATGTATAGGTAGAGGGTTGAGGGTTTAAGGGTTTAAGGGTTTAAGGGTTGACGGATTAAGGGTTGAGGGTTGAGGGATTAGGGTATAGAGTTTAAGTGTTTAAGGGTTAAGGGTATAAGGTTGAGGGTTTAGGGTTGAGGGTAGAGGGTATTGGGTTGATCGTAGAGTGTGGGTTTAAGGATTGATGGTTGAGGGTTTAAGGTTGAGGATAGAGGGTTGAATTTATAGGGTTTAGGGTCCCATGTATATGGTAGAGGGTATGGGGGTTCAAGTTTTAGGGTTTAAGGGTTGAGAGGTTGAGGGTTTAAGGGTTTAGGTTTTAATGGTTTAAGGGTTGAGGGTATAGGGTTGAGAGATTAGGGTAGAGAGGAGAGATGAAGGGAGAAGTGAGATAGAGAGGAGAGAAGAGGAGGGAAGGACAGAGAGGGAGAGAGAGGGAGTGGGAGAGAGAGGGAGTGGGAGGGATAGAGGGAGGGAGAGATAGAGAGATAGAGAGACAGAGAGATAGAGAGAGTTATCTAGTTATGTAGGTGGGAATGATAGTATGAGAGACATGAGAAGGTATATTTGGGTAATGATGGATATAAAAGGTAGGCACTAAGAAAGGATAAGTCAAAGTGGTGAAATATAAGATGGATGGGATATAAATATGGAAGGTGTACCATATGGAGAAGTAGAATGTGAAAATGGGAAAGTGGGGGATGGACCTTGGAAATGAATAATGAAGGAGGAAGCTAGTGAGTGTGGAGGGGGAGAAGTATCATGAAGAAGGCTTTAGACCTTTATCTTTTGACCAATTCCTTTAATTACCTCCATTATATATAAGATTTATAAATAAGCATACTATAGAAGGCATTAATAGTATCCTTTTATCTATTATAGTAAGGATGGGTTCATGGTCAAAGCAATATTCATCATTCAAGTAAACTCTTTTATTTAAATATTTAATGATATGAGCTTCATTTTGATGCATGGTCATTGATGGATTTAACCTAGGCCTTATCCCAGGTGAACATTAGATTTTTGTAGATGTTTTGGAAAGAAAAAAATGAACTAAAAGAGATGAAACAATGAAACACGAGGAAGTTTTAGATCTAGAATAAATTAATCCCAAAAAATAAAAAAATTAGAAATAAGTAGAAGATGAAAAGCTTAAGGGTAATGCTATATGGGTTCAAAAAGTCAAGTTTCACCAACATGCAAGGAAAATTTGTTAACCTAATAGTATTATAAATATTTGGGTCTTGTAAATAATGCAAAAACCAATGTAAATTGGACTTAAATAAATATAATGAGTTACCTAGATAACAAATCAATAAAGTATATAGATTATTAGAATTTGTTAGCTCTTAACAATGGTGAAAGTTGATTTTGTTGATTTAAATTGTATAAGAGCTTTTAGTGACTAATCATGAGTTCTAAAATTAAAATTTAGAACAACACTTGTACTTAATGTTGTTGGGATTAAGGTTTCTCAACCTTAGAGTCCTAATGTGACTAATTTAATGTATTATTATATTTATTTGTATGATTTAAATGCCTACATTGTCATGTCATCAAAGGGGACCCACTGTCTGGATGGCATCCCGTTGGAGGTGATTGGATGACACATCATCATCCCAAGAGGAGGTAGGTGTCCCACTTTGGAATATTGGACCTATGACAAGTTATGACAACTTATGGTAGATTCTATGACACGTCATAAGGCATCTTTTTGCATGGAGAAAGTTGGTGCCCAAGTTGGGTTATGACAGGTTGTAAGAGAATCAAATATTCTTGGTCAATTATGATAAATTCTCTTACAACTATAAGTGTTGTCGGTTATGACAGATTCTATGATAGTCGTAAGATGTGTAAGCCATCTATCATAGCCTATTTTTAACATATTATAGGCTCCCAAGTTTGAGAAGAGAATATTGCATGTTATGACAGTTGTAAGAAGTGTAAGGGAATATTCTACAAGTGTCTAAATGCATGTGTATGGCATGGGATATTTTAACGTGTGGATTTGGATGCCCCTTTCCTTCTAGATGCTTCTTCTAGCTTGCATCTCTCTATCTATTGGATGTCTTGCATTGTCGAATGCATAGTTTGTTTGCAGGTAACGAAGTGTTGTCAGATTCACTTCAGAATAGGTATTTGCTTTGAAACACTTGTTGAAGAAGCTTTATACTTGGAGCTGCATTGTATTCACTATTTTTTATAATACATAATTACTGTGCTTTATAAGGGTGGGGTTTTTTACCCAAAATGATTTTCCCCATGTATATCTGGTGTTATTTGTTCATGTGTACTTGTTATATCTTCATTCTCTCTATGGGTTTCTTTTTTTATAATTGTATAAGGTCTTAGAAGAAAAAAATTTTAACTCTTCTCTACTTAAATTAGTGTAATAAGTTGTTTCCAATCACCCAGCTTCCTTTCAGCTGGTATCAGAGCCTAACTAGCCTTGATTCCTTTTTTGGGTTAGAAGGGTTTTTTCATTTGATCTTTGTTTCAATGGGAGTTTTGCAAAAGTGCATTTCGTGACCTTCTTGCAAGAAAAAGATGGCAGGCACATTTGGGAGGATTGAGATGGAGAAGTTTAACAGTGGTAACTTTGAGTTATGGAAGCTCAAGATGGAAGATTTGCTTGTAAATTGTGATTTATGGCTTGTTGTTTTTGGAACCGAACCAACAGGAATGAAATAAGAAGACTAGGATCTCATAGATCTTTGGAACCAAACCAAGGTGGTTGCTTTGTTGTTATCTAAAGAGATGAAAAGAAATTCTTTCGAGATGGCCAAGAAGGCCCTTGTTCGTGGAAGATCGAAGGAGAAAGGCAAAAAGAAGGTTAAGAAATATAAGTCAAAGTTTTTAGGGAGATCTAAGTCTCTTGGTAAGAATTCCAAGGAAAAATGTTGGAACTACAGTAAAATCGGCCATTTTCAAAAAGATTGCAAGGAGGAGGAGAAGAGGAAGAAAAAAAAGTTTTTCTCCAATTCTTAATCTAAAAAATCTTCTCAAGAAGAAGCAAAAACATTTGTTGCAGCCTTGGCAACCCATGCATAAAAATATGTGTGGTTGATAGATTTGGGTGCTTCCTTTCACATGACCTCTCATAGAGGTTGGTTTTTGAAGTATGAGGTGTACGATGGTGGAAAGGTGTACCTGGGTGATGAATCTCACCTGAAGATCGTTGGTTGTGGAAGAGTCAAAATCATATTTCCTGATGGAAGAGTGAAGGGGATTGATGGTATCTTGCATATCTTGGGTTTGGCACGAAACCTACTTTATGTGAGTAAACTGAATGATTTGGGAGTGCAAGTTGTTTTCTCTAGTAGAGGATACAAGATGACGAGAGGAGATATGGTGTTGGCTAAGGGTGTTCGAGTTGGAACTTTGTACAATCTGGATGTATGCACAGTACAGTGCAATATTTCATCTAATGTACTAAAGAAGAGACCTTTGGATTCTTTATCCCCACCATCAAATCATGCAATGAATAATTTTGTTGCAACTAAATTTGATGGTCATGCATTTTGGGTACCTAAGGGTGCTCATTCCATAGAAATGGAGCTTCCTATAGAGAAGACAATGTTATGGCACCAACGAATTGGTCACATTGGTGTGAAAGGTCTTAGAACTTTGAAGAATAAGAGCCTTGTTGAAGGCCTTGATGATTGTAATCTCGAGTTTGACTTTTGTGAACATTTTTTTATGGAAAACATCATGTTTACTTTTACTCTAGTTCTCATAAGTCTTTTGGGTTTTTAGACTATGTTCATTCAGATGTTTTTGGTCCTATGAATGTTCCTTCATTATCAAAATTTGTATATTTTGTCTCTTTAATAGATGATTATAGTAGAAGGACATTCATTTATTTTCTCAGAAGTAAAGTTGAATTATTTAGTTGATTTAAGGAGTTTAAGGACTTGCTAGAAAATCAGACTAGTAGAAAGATTAAGTGTTTGAGGATTCACAATGGTGGTGAGTTTTGTTCCATAAAGTTTTACAAGTTCTATAAGGAGCACGGGATTGAAATACATAAGACAATTCCATACACTCCACAAAAAAATGAAGTTGCGGAGAGGATTAACAAAATGTTGATGGAGAGGGCTAGGAGTGTGTTGAGTGGTGCTAGCCTTGAGAAAAAAATTTGAGTTGAAGCAGTAGCCACTACATGTTATTTGATCAACTACATCAACGCTTGTTGGAAAGACACCCATGGAAGCATGGTCTAGTAAAAAGCCTTTGGTGAGACATCTCGGAGTATTTTTTTGTGAAGCTTACACTCATGTTCCAATTGAGAAGAGGTCAAAGTTGGAGAATAAGGTAGTTAAGTGAATCTTTATCGACTATGGTATCGGTGTGAAGGGGTAAAAGCTTTGGGATCCAAAGCATCAGAAGGTTCTCTATAATAGAAGTGTAATTTTCAAAGAGATGCAACCTCCCACTATTGAGCTATAGCCAGATAAAGAGGAGAAACAAAAGAAGGATGTGGTTCAAATTCCACCTACTCAAATGAAAGATAAACTTCACACCCCTATTGGACTTGATGATGAGGATCTCAAGTAGCTCTAGAATTTTTGAGGAAGAAGAACCTCAAAGTCAGCCTTTCAGGAGGTCAACTCGAGTTAGGTGGAAACTGGATAGGTTTAGTTATTAATTATTGGATTCCAGTTACATTTTTTCTTTGATTGCTAACACTGATGATCCTAGTGTTGATGTTAATTTTCTGTGCATTAATCTGATCATTAAATTTAATTAGGAGCATGAAGGAACTTGCAAAGGTTGTGCACTAGGTAAGAATATAAAATCTCCTTTCCATAGTAGAGAAAATAGATCTAAGTGCATTTTAGACCTTATTCATTCTGATTTATGTGGACCTTTGTCTATTTCATCTTCAAGTGTATTTTTTAATTATGTTTTTTTTATTGATGACCACTCTAGAAAGACTTGGATTTTTTTTTGAAAACTAAAGAATCTGAGGAAGTGTTAGGAAGGTATAAAGAGTTCAAAGCCTTGGTAGAGAATCAATCTGGTAAAAGAATTAAGTTCCTCAGATCAGATAATGGTGGAGAATACACCTATGGCAGCTTTAGGGATTTTTGTATTGATGCGGGGATTAAGAGGGAGTTTTGTGTCCCCTATAATCCTCAACAAAATGATGTTGCAGAAAGAAAGAATAGGACGATCACGGAAGCAGGGAAGGCCATGATCCATGACCAAGATTTGCAAACCTTCTTATGGGCAGAAGCTTCCAAGACTGATGTATATGTTCAAAACAAAAGTCCTCACAAGGTCTTGGAGAATATGACTCTGGAAGAATCCTTTACAGGGAAGAAGCCTGAAGTCAGTCATTTGAGGATCTTTCGATGTCCTGTCTATGTTCATGTTCCAAAGGAAAAGAGAACTAAGTTGGAGCCTTCTAGCAAGAAGGGAATATTTGTGGGCTACAATGAGACATCAAAATCCTATAGGATATACATTCCAGGACATAAGTTGATTGAGATCAGTAGGGATGTCACATTCAAGGAAGATTTTGCATTAAGGAGATCCAGGGGCATTCATATGGAGATCGATAATGAAGAGTCTCCTCAGGATATGGAATTTGACCATACTCCTGAGATTCAGAGGGAGACTCCAGAACCAAAGGAATATCTTGATCCAGTTGAACCCTTGGAACCTACCGATGGGCCTACTGACATTGTAATTGGGAGAAAGAGACCTCTATAGGCTAGGCACACTATGCAAGAGGCTGAAAGTTTTGCAGCTCCTAGAGGCACATTCAGAGAAAGTAAAAGGCCTCATAAGTTCTCCAATTATGCTGCCTTAATGAGTCAGATTATTGAATCTGATCCTACCTGTGTTCAGGAAGAATCTAGTCATCAAGTTTGGTGAGATGCTATGGCAAAGGAGTATCAGTCAATTCTTAAGAATGATGTTTGGGATATTGTTCCTAGACCCGAGGACAAGTCTGTGGTATCTTCAAAATGGCTCTTCAAGATCAAGCATGCTTCAGATGGGAGCATTGAGAAGTACAAGGAAATATTTGTGGCTCGTGGGTTTTCTCAGAAAGAGGGAGTTGATTACGAAGAAACATTTTCTCTTGTTGCTCGCTACACTTCTGTCAAAAACATCATTGCTATTGCTACATCTAGAGGATGGAAGATTCACCAGATGGATGTGAAGATAATGTTTCTGAATGGTGTGATTGAGGAAGAAGTTTATATTGAGAAACCTGATGGATTTGAGGTTTTTGGGAAGGAGTCTCATGTTTGCAAGCTGAAGAAGGCCTTGTATGGTCTTAAGCAAGCTCCTCGAGCATGGTACAAAAGGATTGATCATTACCTGTCAAGTTTGGGATTCTTGAAGAATGATGTTGACTATAATATCTACTTCAAGGTAATCAATGGTGAAGCATTAATTTTGGCATTGTATGTTGATGATTTGATTCTTACTGGAGAAGATCCCCTGATTCTCGAGTGCAAGAAGGAGTTGAATTTTGAATTTGAGATGAAGGACCTTGGGCTCATGCATTACTTCCTTGGCTTAGAAGTCTGGCAGAAACCAGATGAGATGATTCTAAGTCAAGGGAATTACACCATTGATATACTTAAGAGATTTGGTATGATGGATTGAAAATCCATGTCTACACCTATGGAGACCAACCTACGTAAATTAAAGGAGGTTGCAGCTAGTTCAGACTTAGTGGATCCTACATTGTACAGACAACTGATTGGGTCCTTGATATATCTAGTTAACACTAGATCTGATAATTGTTATGCAGTGAGTGCACTTAGCCAGTTCATGTGTGAACCGAGACAGATACATCTTGTTGCAGCTAAACATATCCTGAGATACTTGCATGGCATAGTTGGATATGGGTTGAGGTATTCTTCATATGCAGACTTGGAGTTACATGGTTATACTGATTCTGATTGGGCAGGGTGTGTCACAGATCGGAAGAGCACCTCTAGTTGTTGCTTCAGTTTGGGTTTTGCTATGATATCCTGGTGTAGCAGGAAGCAGTCATCTGTATCATTGAGTACAATAGAGGTAGAGTATATTACAGCTTGTATGGCAGCTCGGGAAGCAATGTGGCTTCGTAAGCTCCTTGCAGGATTGTTTAGACAATCAATGGAGCCTACTATGTGTATGAAAATATGGTTAAAAATTAACGAATTCAAAACACAATCAATAAAACCTTATATCAAAGAAACTAAAAGAAGATCTAAACAAACTCTTTATGGAAGATTTCTTTGAAGTCGTCTTATTGCTCTCTATCTCTCGCGTTTCGTTGGTTCAAGTTGCTCTCAGATTTCATGTGTGAAGCTCAACGAAAAGGACTACTAGAGAATGAGATTTAAATATGCATACTATGCTAAAATGAAAAAATTATGCTATTGTTGTGATAAAATTATTGCTAAGATATGGATATTGATAAAGATGTTGAAGATGCAAAAGTGTTAGCGTAATTGTGTATGCGTGCATGTCTAACCAATGCTTGGATTTGCACATGTATTTAAAGACTTTTCGAAAGAATTTGATTGGCTGTTATGATCAATGGTTCAGATCAAGCTTGTTGAGATGAGCGGTGAGGGATTTTTGAAAGTTGAGAGAGAAATAGAAGGTTTCCTCTTCACAAATTTTCCCAGTTAGATCCAAAGGAAAGTTGCCATTCGAAGAATGAGTTGAGAATGAATTTTATAATTAAATAATTAAACTTATTTAATTATGTATGAAGATGAAATTAGAAGTTTACATAATTAAACAAGTAATATTTAATTATGTGTAAAGATGAAATTAGAAGGTAATTAAATATTAGAAATATTTAATTATGTGTGAGAGGAATTTAGAAGATAATTAAATATTAAAAATATTTAATTATGTGTGAGAGAGGAATTTAGAAGATAATTAAATATTAAAAATATTTAAATATGTGTGAGAGAGGAATTTAGAAAGTAATTAAATATTAGAAATATTTAATTATGTGTGAGAGAGGAAAGATATTAAATTAAATATTTATAATATTTAATTTAACTATTAAATGAAGAGGGTGGTTGAAGGAATATTCCACTATTTGAATTCAAATATTCAAATTTAGAATAACATGATAATTAATATGAATAAATTATAAAATTTATTTAATTTAATTAAGAGGAATATGGAAGATGTTAATAATTAAATAAAGTTATTTATTTAATTAAGGTAGAAGAATTTATAAAAGTGAACAATTGATATAAATAAATAATTAAATTTATTTATATGTAGATGACTTTAGGGGATTAATTAAATAATTTATATTTAATTAAATAACAAGCTTGATGACCATTTTTAGACATATACACCTACTATGATTCATTGTGATAATCAGAGTTGTGTGAAGCTTTCTGTCAATCATGTGTTTCATGACATAACCAAGCATGTTGAGATCAAGTACCACTATATTAGAGATATGGTACTGCGGAAGGCTATATAGTTGAGGTATATCAGCACTGATGAGCAAACGGCATACATTCTCACCAAGCATCTCTCCATAATAAAGTTTGTGTACTTTTGAGATAAGCTTGGTATGGTGGAGAATCTAGCCTTGACTAAGAAAGAGTCTCAGTATCAATGAGCCTTGTTTAATGAGTTCTTCTCTTTGAGAGAAGTTCGAGGTGAAATCCCTTGTTAATGCATTTTTCTCTGAGACGAAGGAATTTGAGGTGCAAGCCCTTGTTAATGCATTTCTCTTTGAGATTTGAGGTGAAAGCCCTTGTTTCCACCCTCTGAGAGAGTCATGTTGGATGCCATGTGTGTGACTCCATGACAACATTTTTGTACTTGTGTTTCAACCTCTGGGAGAGCCATGGTGAAAGTCATGTTGAGGTCACAACATCACGCAAGTGATGAACACTTGTACACACCATAGTATGGTTATAGACATTATGGTTGATATCATGTGGAGGAGATATCTAATATCATGATGAGGTGA
>VDFB02077230.1:82377-109945 GCA_007258455.2 Sequoia sempervirens
TGAGATATTACAACATGTCAAATTCAGAAATTCTTTATGTATTCTGTGGGGGATAAGTATCATTTAGATGACCTCTGTGTATGCATGCCAGGACCTTTTGGGCTTCAGTATGGGCTCAATTCAACTATTAGTCTATTTACTCACTACTCCACTCACTTAGTAAGGTCCTCTTTTAGGAAACGTTGTGATGGTAAGGAATAGTCACAAAACCTTATGGCGATGCAATATAATTGTCTGCCATTGGTTTCTTTTGGAGAGATATATACAAAGAAACTTCTCTTTTCCATCTCAACTTATGGGAATAGAGTATATCAAAGCAGGATTTGGTTATCTTTGTTCAAACCAGACTTGTTCATTTCCATTAAATGTCAGTTCTTGACTCTAAAGGCTCAGGGTCATATGTTGCCCTAGTTTTTATATGGCAAGATATCTTTGTAATTCTATTGTTCATTGATGTAATTACCATGTTTGTTTGTGTAGAGATGTTAGATTCATTTCTATAAACAAATAGGAGACATTATGTATCAATCAGTTAGCTCACTGAGATCATTTCATATAGCTCCTGATTATACTTGTATCCATAGTGAGGGATATAACTGATTCAACATGCCAATAATTATAAAATATATTAACTTTTGAAGTGATAAGATGCTCCTAAATTTTCTCAACCTATACATACAGGTAGTTGTTTCAGATTATCCTACAAGCAGGTGATAAGACTACCTTCCAACAGACAGAAAAGACATCGTGTTAACAATATAGTATGTCTGTCTTTTCTGGATAATTATCAGGTTTGTTTGTATAAAGATATTAGATTGATTTCTAAAACAAATAGGAGACATAGAGTATCAATCAGGTGGCTCACTAAGATTATTTCATATAGGTCATGATTATACATTTATACTTGTATCTGTGCTGATTGATATTATTGTTTCAACATGCCATATATATTATAAAATAAAAAACATTTGAAAAGATATGATACTCCCAAATTTTCTCAACCTATACATGCAGCTAGTTGTTTCAGATTATCTACAAGCAAGGGATGAGAATACCTTCCAACAGGCAGAAAAGACATATGGAGCATTAACAATATAGTATGTCTCTGTCTTTTCTGGATAATTAAGATCGTCAATTGTAGATATCATAGTCAATATCTGCAAACATAAAATCGGTAAGTTGCATGATTAGCAAAACTAAAAAGGCTAAACATCTATATGCATATGCATTTTGAAGCCAAACAGCCATAATTGCAAAAACTCCAAGCAAGTAGAAATAGGGACAAACTTCAAAGAAAATCAACTAGAAATTGTTAATCTTTTCTAGATTTTATCCTACCTTTAAAGCAATCAAAGTAACTTACATGAAATTAAACATCAATTTAATTATTCAAACAATGAACTATAAATTTAATCTTCTCATTTTATTGACTGGAGGAATGTTCATGCAAGTTGAAATTGTTGGTTCGTAAAGCATGTCGTCCCCTAATTAAATTCCTTTGGCTTTCACAAAGTTTTCTATGGTCTTATTATTGATAAGTACTGGATAATACAAGGCAGTGGAAAATCCAGAGGCTGTGGTAAGAGATGGCTCTTAGTCCTCTTCAGAAGACTTCAAAAGAATATATGAATGAAATTTATTTAATACCCTCAATTTGCCAATAGTAGGTCAATGGAGCTGAAAAATAGATTCATTTACAATAGAAAAATACCACAAGTAAACAAGTCTAGAGGTTATGAAACATAATCTCTAAGCACTTGAAAAAGGTTAATAAATAAGAGTGGTATCCCTAATGCAGTTTAACCCTAAATCATCAAAACCAAGTATAGGTACATATTGTTTTTAAGGAGGATCTCTCTATCAAGCATCTAGTTGGTGAAGATATGACTATAAAATCGTTGAAACCACATGCTTTTATCTAGGCTCAAGCTTGAAGGACCAACAACACCATCTATCATTGCGATAGGGCCAATGCAAGATGCAATAATGTTTGCAATGGATTGACCTAGCTTGACTAATTTAGGCTAGACAATTGTAGGAGGATGTTTGATCTATCAACTCTACTTTGGAATTTATCAATTAATTAGAATATTTAATACTGGTGCAGTCACGGATGGAGGGTCCAGAAAGGACTGTCTAACCATGCAGCCTAGAGTCCAACACAACGGAATTAACACAAGAAAAGCTCAGCAAACATGAATTATCATTGATTCAATAACTTACAATCTTACATGCATCATATCACATATGTCATGTATGCGGAATGATTAGGGCTCACACACCTACTGCAAGGGCATTAAAAGATATTACAATTGGCACAAGGCCTTATTATGACCTTCTGGTCTACTTCCTATCTACTACTAACTTAGAACTTGTGAACTATCTAACTGACTTCCAAAGGATTACAAATGATCTTAAATATGAATCTCTAGCTTCAATTATGGTCTGTGTCGGCCTCAAGGGTTTACAAGCCCGATGCAAGATCAAATGTGTAGGTCGGCCAAGAACATGAAAAGATACCCATCGGAGAAATGGAATGTATTGCAGATCTCCAAGAAAGTTCCCCTTGGACCTAAAATTCTTTGAATGATGTTTTCTTAAGCTCTACATAGCCAATCCGGACCAGATAGGCCCTAAATATTGTATCTAAGAATTACAATGAAATTTTGAGAGCAATAACTTCCTACAAATAAGTGCAAATCACCTGAAATCTGGATATGTTGAAGATGGTCTTGTGTAGAATCAATATCCTACTCCACGAGCTAAGAAATGATAATGCAATAGCATGTGAAAGAAATTGTTGAGACAGCTACAGACTAAACTAAATGAAAAGAAATGTTTTTGGTTGATATAGGATTTGCTTTACAACCAAGGATGCTCCTACATCAAACACCCAGGGTTGGAAGAAAAGTGAGTCCCTCATTTTCCAAGGGCTAGAGAAAAACCAAAGTGGTCCACCTCAGCCTGAGAAATCCATGATGAATATTCCACGGGTTTGCCTTTCCACTTCACCAAGTACTCCTTGTACTGCTTATTCCTAGTGCTCCTCCCAATTATAGCGTCCAAGATCTACTCAATCTACTTTGGCGGTTGATGTGGTACTCATAGATGTCTGCAATGTTGAAAATAGGTGATATACCACGTGCCTTTGGTAACTCCACTTCATATGCATTTCGTGAATCAAACATCCTGAGAATCTTACATGGTCCCAACTTACTGATCTTCAACTTATTGTATGTTCCTACTAGAAACCTTTCCTTCTTGAGATATACCATAACTTCATCCCCAACACCAAATTTCTTATGCCTTCTCTTCTCATCTACTTGCTCCTTGTACTTATTGTTCATGTCCTCCAAGTGTTTCTGGACTTGACTATGGAATGTTTCCATGAATCCTGCAAATTCTTTTGCTTCTGCACTCCTCTTATCCTCTATACTATTATCTTTGAGCTCTACAACTCCTCTGAGATGTATCCCTATCACAATTTCAAATGGTCTCTTCCCTGTGCTCTGGTTTACTAAATTATTATATGCAAACTCTACTTGCAGTAGAACTATGTCCTAGTTTCCTACCTTAACTCCAATCAAAAATCTCAATAAGTTACCCAAACTCTTGTTTACTACCTTTGTTTGTCCATCTGTCTGTGGGTAACAAACTGAACTTCAGGTCTGTCGTCATCTTCTTCTGCAAGGTCCTCCAAAAGTATCCAATGAACTTGGTGTCCCTGTCTAAAACTATGCTTTTTGGTAGTCCATGCAATCTCACAATCTCATTGAAAAAATAGGTCAGCAACATGCATAGCATCATTAGTCTTTTTGCAAGGAATGAAATGTGCCATCTTAGAAAATCTATCGACTACCACCATTATAGAATCACATCCTCTCTGTGTTCTTGGTAATCCTTGTTAGAGTAAATAGCATATTTACACTTAAGTTTACTTAGGCGTGATTATGTATTTAATTATTCTTGGGTATTTTTTCCTATTGCCAACGTTCTAATGATTAATCTTCTCTCGTTCTTGTGAAGGTTTATTTCTGCAGTTGCTCATCCTAGGTGTGTTTCTCTCTCAATCCTAATATAAAATCCATGCTTATATCTTCTCAAGGTCTCTCTGGTATTGTCAAAGGTTTATACAATCCAGTATTTTAACTACTCCCCTTTGCTACTTCACAAATTCTGCAATTTTGAACATACTGCCTGACATCCTTATATATCTACGGCCAAAAATAGTGCTCATTCACCAAAGCTATTGTAAGTCCTCCACTATGCTTGTCCTTAATCAAAGTCTCCCTCATTGAACTCCTTGGAATGCACAATTGATTTCCCTTGAACAACATATTTTTCTAAATGAAATAATCCAACCATTGACTCCTATCTATTACTACTCGTTCCTTACATGCCTTCCATGCTTCAGCAAAATCTAGATCTTCATACATGTGTTTCAATTCATCAAAACCTAGTACTTCTATCTTCATTTTTGTCAGCAAATTCCTTCTACTCAATGCATCTGCAACTTTATTTGACTTACCACTCCTATGCTTCAACACAAATGTATACTCTGCAAGAACTCAACCCATCTCATATGCCTCTAGTTCAACTTATCCTGACTATTCAAATACTGCAAGGCTTGATGATCAGTGTACAATACAAACTCCTTAGGCAACAAATAATGTGTTACATCCCCTCTATCTTGAACTTGAATATGGAAATGAAATTATGATCGTTATGTAGTTGTGATTAATTGTTTTCATGAGAATGTGAAATTGGGAAAAGAATACTTAATTATATGTTGTAACAACAATGTGAATGATTTTCTTATATTTGCAAATGATTTTCTTATACATGTGAAAATGAATGTGTTCATGAGTTTATATTTAAGACGAGAACGGTCTAACCCTAATTCTTTTTGTCAAGTGGTTGCAAGATAGCCTACGCTTCAAAGGGAAAGGGAAATATCATCAAGGAGAGGTCATAGTTAATCAAGGAGCAAATTATCATCACGCCTCGAGATGGTGAAAGATAGCTAAATTGGAGTTTTAACCTTGGCTTTAATTTATTTAATTAAATTATAAGAAAACAAGTCAATTTATGATTGTAGGTCACCATTCTCTTAACGTATTTTGGTAATATTAAATGGAATTAAATTAATAAGCCAACTTTGAAATAACTCCTTCTTGGACTTCAGTTTGAATTAAGGCAAGGTCCGCTTACTATGATGTGGTAACCCTGCCACCTTGGCCTCAATCTTGATCGTAACTTCCAAGAGGAATTCATGCAAACATTTACCGGATAATCTTGGCTTGCTTTGATTCATTTGAACTATCATCTTTTCATTTTGCTTCTCCATCGATGATTTTTGGCATTCGCATCTCTCATTTTTGTTTTGGGGTATACTCTGTTAGTATCATTTTTCACTCTATATTGTTCCTCATCTTTATACTGGATCTTAAGCTTCTGTTAACTTAATTTGGCACCCGCATCCATTGCGTCGGAATACTCTCCTCTCCACATCGCATTCTCTCATTTCTCTTCTAGTCGACAATCTCATCAGGAGACGTTCATTGATTTTGTTCTTGTTGTCGAGCTTTAAAGAGGAGTTGGGTCGAGTTGTTCTAAACCCCTATTTTGGTGGTATTAGTTTGATTCCTGTATTGTCACCTCTGCAATTCTTGGACCAATCGAGCCTTATGTGACATCGTCATTCTAAATTGCTCTTTAAAAGAAAAGAAATCGGGGTTCTTTCGAGTTCAAATCAGCATTTATAGGCATGTTAAGACTTCTTGCTTTCATATAAGTTTTGCAATGAAGAACACGTTTTAATTGTCTTTTTAATAACATTGGAAAAGAATGAATGATATTGATTTCTTGTTCAAAGTTTCAAATAGGTTCTCTTTCTACCATATTGGGACTCAACTTTAAATTGGTCCATATCATGTAATTCTGTTAAAATCTTGAGTACGAATTTACTCTGTTCCTCTTCATTGAATCCGAATGTTGATTGAATTATCTTCTAGCCACTGTAATTCTTGCTTGTGTAAGCCGAACTCTTTCTCTCTTCTCTATTCTTTAATTTTGGTGATTGAATAGTGATTTCTCTAACCATTTTGAGAATCTTTGATGGCTTATAATTGTAAAAGATCTATAGGAACCTCATTGTCGATCAAGACTCCTTTTACCTCTCCATATAAGTTTCAGATTAGTAGATTATTACTTCGAAGATGTGAAAAGCTATGAGCCATGTACCTCTCCCTGTAAAAGTATTAAGAAATCAGCTTATCCTTAAAATATGAAGGAAAGATTATTGGAATCATGTTGATGTAATATAAACCTTGAATCAAGAATTATCATGTCGAGCACGGGTGAGAATGTTGACGGCACAAGAGTGCCCTTAATGATAAAATCCTTGGACAAGGTACGATGCTAGATTAAGCATTTGTCAGCTATCAAGAACTAGATATACCACTAGTTAGAGTGATATTTCTGGTTAGGGGTTACCTAAAGTGAAGGATCGACCAAGAGGTATAGGTCCTTGACACCAGGCTCAGAGGCATGATGATATTTTGTGATCCTTGTTGATTACCCTTGTGAAGGGACGAGTTTCTTCAGTTGAAGAAACACGGGAGGCCAGTATTAAAATAATATTCTTTATTTATTTATTAATGCTCAACTATGTAAAATATTGTAAAATATCTAGATAAGATCATCTTTGTTGTCCGAGATCTTATCTGAAGTTTCTTTTAGAAAGTTCCTGCTTTTTCTTGAGATCAAATCGTGTTCGATCTTATCCTTGTACATCTTGTAAGTATTGTGACATTATCATTGTTAATTACATAGAATATTTTACAATTACATGTAATAACAATTGTGAAACCAAAGATTATAATTAAATTTTAATTCATAGAAATCTTTTGAGAATTTTTTAGCTATTAATTAAAAATTTGATGAAATCTCCCAAAAATATTTTGAAAGATTTTTTGTGAGTAAAATTTGAAATCTTTCCGTAGCTTCTATATTTGAATTTCGCAACTCTCTTCTTAATCAGAAGCTCTACGAAATTAAAATAAATTAGGATCTTTTATTTGTCCATCCATCTTTTTTTTTTAAATAGTAAAAAAATTACATTTTATTTTCCTAAGCGTGTTCTGATTTGCATCTTGATCCTTGTGTTTCTACACATTACAGTGATGCGACTGTTTTATCTCTGTGGTAGCGGATTCATTTTGTATTGAAGCCTCATGCGTTTTTGGCCACAGGTTTCTTTGTGGTGCAAGTGGGTTGGAAGCTTTTCTCTAGTGCCACAATTTTCTAAAGAGTTTTCATGCGCCTTTAATAATCCGTTTTTTCATCTACGGCTTATGTTTTTCCTAATTTGGTGATTCTAAAATTTTAATTTTTACTGCATAGAGTTTTCGTAAGTAGGTTGTTGGATTCCAGTTGTGTTTATAGTTTGTCCTTGATGACAAAATCCCTAATCCTTATGATTTACAATGGCACTTCTTTGATGTCTCTTTCCTTTTACAGAAAGTTATTTTTTATGTTTAAATTTCAAGATGGTGATAAGAATTATGGTTCAAGCTATGAATACTATTTATGTGTCTGACAAAACTTGTAAGTTGGTATTCTTTGTCAGGATGGTTCTCTTTGCATTTCACAGGCTTTCACATATCGACATGAGTATGGCAGGGTCTCCTCAATCCACTTTGAAATGTCGGAGTTGCCTATCGGCAAGACATTTCTAATGTTATGTCGATTGAATTTAACATTCTGGCAACTTTCAGCGTAACATTGTTCGTTGTCTTAGCGACAATAGTTATATCAGCATAAGTTAAATCAGTCGGTATGTGGTCTCAGCGATATTGGTTTGTCACACCGACTGACACAGGAAAGAATCTCTATCGGCATGAGCTTGGTCGTCGGGCTAAGGTCGTAGCAAAAAGGTTATGTCTCTCTGACTAATGCATGTGGATGTCTTTCGACAGGAATGTTGTAATCGGCATATGGTCTCTCCAAAGACATATTGTCTTATCGACCATGTTTAAAAAGGGTCTTATCGGCAAAAGTTTTTCTTCGGTATAATGTCATAACGAACCCTGTGGGTCTCGCCGATGGAAAATATTAAGGGCTCTCGGTGAAACATATTGTGTTCGATATAATATCTCTCCGACTGTGGAAATTCATGGCGAAGGCGAATGAAAGGCTTTCGGCAAAAGGTTGGTAAAGTCTTAGCAACTCAGAGTGAATAAAGTCTTTCGGTAAAACTTAATGTATTCTCTGAAACATCTTCCTGACAGCATTAGGTTACAGTGACAGTGTTAAAAAAAGATAGAAGGCTCGTCGATAAGAAAAACCATTTGTCACAATGACCAATGTGTATCATGTGGAGTAGCGGTGAAACATGGAGTAGTCTATATAGTGTCTCCCCGACTATGTATAGTCTCGGCGACTTGGAAATGATAAAGGCCTTCGGCATAGGTGTTGAATTGTCATGGCAAAAATGTGTATCGAATGTCTTTCAGAATGACAAAGTTTGTTCTCCAAGAGGCCTCCCTGAAAGTTGTCTGTTACAACGATTGTGAATGAAACTAAAAGGGCATCTCGGTAACAAGTTTCCTCATGTCTCAGCGAAAGAATGTTTTACTAAGGAAGACCATCAGCGTAGCATGTTGTATTCGATATATCTTCTCTCTGACTCTGGTGGTTCTTGGCAAAAGTGACAACCATAAGGTTGTCTGGAAACGTTAGAGTTTCCTACGACATAACGTGTCATTGTTTGAATTGAAAAGATTAGGGAAAACTTTTTGAGTTTATTCTCTTAAGCTGGGTATCGAACCCTAACCTGGCCGCCATCATGAATGTTTATGTTTCTGTTGTTGCTTACTGTAACGGCTTCTACAGAGGTCTATGGAAGGTTTTTTTGATGTGTCTCTCTGGTTGGATGCTCGATAGTGGTTGATGGAGCCATGGGAGTTACAGATTTTTCTGAGAAACAATCTCACAAGTTTCAAAAGATGGGTGAAACAGCTCTTGTTTTGGTTGGTTGTTCTGCCGTTACTTCTGAAGTCTGTTACTTTTCTGGCATTTATAAATAGGAGCAGAAAACTAAGTTTTTTGTTCGGCTGTTATTGTAATTATGAGATTATCATTCTTGGGTTGTATGAAAATGTATGATAAAACTCTGCAATAAAAATCTGAATAAAAATGCAAAGATTGTAAATTTCTTTTCTATGAGGTATTTTAGGGATTCAATTATTGAATCTTTAAAGTATTTTGTAGATGAGAAAATAGAGAGATATGTGCTTAACTAAAAACAAAGAAATCCTCTGAATCATTACTATTGCTCAAAACATAATTTGAGGGGTTGGTACTCCTTGAGATAGATATCTCTAAATGAGGGGTTGATGCTCCTTGAGTGGGTGCTCAAAAATCAGCCTATAAGGCATTGTGAACAGTTGATTAAAAGATTAAGCCTAGAAGGCATTTAGGGAGTGCTTTTTATGCCCCAGGAGGGCTTTCCACTCAGCAAAATATTGTGCCTCTTTGTTCTTCTATGTTCTCTCTGGTTTATTATGCTGTTGTTGTTTCAGTTCACTGTTGAGTCATTATTTTTCTCAATTCTGTTTATGAATGATTACATTCAACTCATGAATGCTCTAATCAGAATGATATTGAGATCAAATCTGAGCTGTGTGTTTAGATATTTTAAAATTCAGTCAAATAGTTAAGACACTGATTCACCCCCCCCTCTCAGTGTCATTTTAACTCCAACAATTGGTATCAGAGCATAGGGTCCTCTGATAGGTTTTAAATTACCTTGGATTGTTCTTGGTCTTGGAGTTTGTTTTTAATGGCACATTCTCAAGAAGGTGCTTCTGTAACCAGAGCTCCGTTATTTGATGGAACATATTATGTGTTCTGGAGAATAAGAATGGAAGCTTTTCTTGTTTCTTTTGATGTTGATGTTTGGAGCATTGTTTTAGAAGATTACAATGTACCTCCCACTATTCCCACTGATGTTGCTGAGAAAAACAAGTATGAAACAAATGACAGAGCTAAGCATTCCATCTTGTGTGGATTAACTAAAGATGTGTTCATTAAAGTCATGCATTGCAAATCTGCTCATGGAATCTGGGGAAAACTTGAAACTATATATCAAGGGAATGAGAAAGTCAAACTATCAAAAATCATTACTCTCAAACATCAGTTTGAGGAGTTGAAAATGAAGGATGATGAGAAAGTGGCTAAATATTTCCTAAGAGTTGATGAAGTTGTCAATGGAGTGAAAGGTCTAGGTCAAGAGGTTAATGAATTTGATGTGGTCACAAAAGTGGTTAGGTCCTTACCATCTAAATTTGAATCTAAGGTATCAGCCCTAGAAGAAAAGAAACACTTTGATAAGCTTACCTTAGACAGCTTGCAAGGAATACTTAATGCCTATGAAATGAGAACTAGCAAAAATAATTTAATAGGAAAAGAAACTGCCTTTAACTCTTAAAAGAAAGAAAAAGTCAATTTCAGTGAATCAGAGTTTTCTAATTCTAAAGAATCTCATTTTGTTAGAAGATTTAAAAAGGGATCAGGAAAATATAAAGGAAAACTTCCATTTAAATGTTTTAACTGTGGAAAAATAGGTCACATTGCTGCAAAGTGTCCCTATGATGATCAAATCTATGACAACGAGACAACTGAAATATAGCCTAAGAAGAAGGCTTTCAAACCTAAACGAAACTTCAATTTTAAAAAGAAGAAAAGTCTGTTTAGTAAGGATGAATCTGATATTGAGTCTGAAGACTCATCAGCTGATGAAGTTGAAACTTTGTTCATGGCTGAATTTACTCTGCAAAATGATTCTAACACCTTTGACACTGAAGAAGGTGAAGTAGATCTTGAAAGTGAGTTGAAATGTGCTCTTCAAGAGGTCAGAAAACTTAAAAAACAAGTTCTTACTCAAGAACATAAACCAGATCAAGAATTGATCTCTCTGAAAACTCAGCTTGAAGAAGCTAAAAGAGTTGAAGTCTGCCTTAGAGAGACTGTAAGCTGCAAAGATCATGAAATTCAAAAACTGGAACAAGAAGTAGTCCTTCTTAGGAAGGAAATTGAAAAATATGAAAGCACTCTAAAACTGAATGAGATGCTCAGCAAGCAAAAGGTGTATAAAGATAAAACTGGTGTTGGTTTTGAAAAGGGTGAATGCTCAACTGACAAAGCAAAACAAAACCCCTCTTCTGAAGTAAAAAATTCAGGTTCAAATCTCTAAGAATTTGGTAAGGATCATGGTAAGTTTTTTAAAGGTAATAGACCTTCATACAATGTCAATTCTTTTTTCTATGGTTATTGCTTTTTTTGCAACAAATTTGGTCATAAGGTGAGCACTTGTAGGCTTATGAATTCTAGAATACCCAGGTTTTTTCTTAGAAAACACCATGGTTTTGTTAGACAAATCAAATGTTTTAAATGCAATACTCTAGGACATTTTGTCAAACAGTGCAGAACTGATCTGCATTCCAAACAACAGAAAATTAAAAAGGTTTGGAAACCTAAGACTGTCAACAACATTGAACAAACTATGTTGGTTCAAACTACTTTTCATTCAAAGAAAAATGAATTATGGGTCCTGGACAGTGGATGTTCTAACCATATGACTGGCGATAAGGACAAGTTTATAAAACTTGAAGATTATGTAGGTGGATATGTTAAGTTTGGTGATAACTTTGGTATTCAAATTAAAGGTAGAGGTTCACTTCTTTTGAATGAAGACACTCCTATCTATAATGTGTACTATGTGGAAGGTCTCAAGCACAATCTTCTAAGTGTTAGTCAAATCTATGATAGTGGTTATCATGTTCTTTTTAATTCACAGGGATGTGAGATTAAGAACAAGCTTGGAAAGGCTGTTGCAGCTGGAAGGAGGACAAAAGGAAATGTGTACAATCTCCTTGACTCATCTTACAATGACAATATTCAAGGTATGTGTCTAATGGGCCAAATTGAAGAGAGTTGGTTATGGCATAAAAGATTAGGACACATAAACTTTGAAAATCTGGTTAGAATCAGTAAGAATCAGAATGTTAGAGGTTTACCAATTCTTAACAAGCCCAAAAATTCTGTGTGCAAAGAATGCTTAAGTGGTAAACAAACTAAAATTAGCTTCAAGACAAAAGAACATTCTTCTTCAAAACCTTTAGAGCTTGTGCATACTAATTTATGTGGACCAACTAGAACAAGGTCTATCAATGGTGAAAAATACTTTATACTTTTTGTAGATGATTATACTAGAATGGTTTGGGTCACATTTCTTAAGCACAAATCAGAAGCCTTTGAAAGGTTCAAAATCTTTTGTAAAATGGTTGAAAAGGAATCTAATCTAAAACTCAAATGCCTTCGATTAGACAAAGGAGGTGAATTCACCTCTCAAGAGTTTATTGATTACTATGAACAACACGGTATTAAAAGGCAGTATGCTGCAACTAAAACACCTCAACAAAATGGGGTAGTTGAACGTAAGAATAGAACTGTAAAAGAAATGGCTAGAACCATGCTAGATGAAGCTAAATTGTCTGATATGTATTGGAAAGAAGTTGTTCATAAAACTGTATACATTTTGAATAGAGTGCAACTTAGGGTGAAATCTAAACACACTCCTTATGAACTGTGGTTTGGAAAAACTGCTTCTGTCAAATACTTTAAAATTTTGGGAAGTAAGTGTTTTATCAAAAAGGATGATGATAATCTTGGAAGTTTTCAATCCAAAAGTGATGAGGGTATCTTTTTGGGATACTCAACTCACAACAAAGCTTATAAATGTCTCAACAAAAGGCTTAATAAGATTGTTGAAGTTGTTAATGTAAAATTTGATGAAAGACCACATTTGAATGCTGAATCTTTGCAAAATAATGAGGAAGAAGAACTTGAATTTGAAATAATTTCTGAAGGAGCTGGAACAACAAAGTCTATTGCTGAATCAACAAGCCCTAAAAATGAAAATGCAAGTCCTAAAAAGGCTGCATCAAATGCTCCTTCGAAAAACTCTAGCTATATACCACCCCAAAGATCAGATTATTGGGGATAAAAATGCAGGAGTTCAAACTAGAAGAAAGGCTGCAGAATCTGATGAAAAGGCACAAATTGCTTTCTGTCTAGTTACTCAGTTTGAGCCTAAAATTTTTAATGAAGCTCTCACAGACTCATGTTGGCTTAATGCTATGCAGGAAGAAATTGATCAAATTGAGAAAAATTAGACTTGGGAGTTAGTCCCAAGACCAGATGACAAGAATGTCATTGGAGGCAAATGGATATATAGAAATAAGGTTAATGAAAATGGTAATGTTATTCGTAACAAAGCAAGATTTTTCTACAAAGGCTATGCTCAACAAGAAGGTATTGATTTTGGTGAAACCTTTGCACCTGTTGCTAGACTAGAATCTATTAGAATATTCTTGGCTTATTTTGTTTACAAAAACTTTACTATTTATCAAATGGATGTCAAAACTGCTTTTTTGAATGGCTATTTAGATGAAGAGGTCTATGTTGAATAGCCTGAAGGATTTATATGCAAAGATAGTCCTAACCATGTTTACAGGTTGAAAAAGGCTCTCTATGGCTTAAAACAAGCACCTAGAGCTTGGTACTCTAGGCTGGACAGTCATTTAATTTCTAATGGCTTTGTTAGAGGAGGTGTAGATAGTAATCTTTATGTTAAAACTGAAGGTTCTGATATTTTAGTTCTTGAAGTTTACGTTGATGATGCTATCTTTGGCTGCAATAATGTCACTATGAGTAAAAAGTTCTCTCAGTTAATGGAATCTGAGTTTGAAATGTCAATGTTAGGAGAATTAAATTTCTTTTTGGGTCTTCAAATCTCTCAATGTGAGACTGGAATATTTCTTTCTCAATCCAAATATGCTAGAGAGATGCTTACAAAAATTAAAATGGATGAATGTCATCCTATTAGCACACCCATGGCTACTAGATGCAAACTTACTAAAATTGATGATTCTCCTGATTCAAATCAAATGGAATACAAATCCATGATCGGCAGTCTCTTATATTTAACTTCCTCAAGACCTGAAATTATGCAAGTGGTTTGCACTGTTGCACATTTATAGACATCACCTAAAGAATCTCATGTTACTACTATTAAATGGATCTTTAGATACATTGAGGGCACTCTTGATTATGGTCTTTGGTATCCTAGAAGCAATGATTTCTCTTTGATTTCTTATACTGATGCTAACTGGGCTGGTTGTTTGGATGATAGGAAAAGCACCAGTGGTGTTGCATTCTTTCTTGGTGATCGTTTAGTGGCATGGCACAACAATAAACAAGTATCTATTTCTCTTTCTACTACTGAAGCATAATACATTGCTGCCACTTCATGTTGTACTCAAGTACTGTGGATGAGTCAGACTCTTTTAGATATGGGTATTAATGTTTCTAAACCTATTTCCATTCTTTGTGATAACACTAGTGCGATAAATATATCAAAAAATCATGTCATGCACTCTCGAACTAAACATATTGCTATTAAGTTTCATTTTCTGTGAGAAAAGGTTTTGGATAATGAAGTCTACTTACAGTTTGTTGGATCTCAAGATTAGGTGGCTGACATTTTCACTAAGCCCTTAGCAAAAGAGCTATTTGAAAGGCTGAGACTTTGATTGGGAGTTATCTCTCAATCATTACTTCACTGAATCTCCAAGCTACTACTTATGGGGAGAAAGTTAAATATTTTCATTCTCTTACTAGTCTCCTATAATCTTGGTTGCTGCTCTTCTATTTTTTTTGCAGCTATTTCTCATGATATTTTGATTGGCTTCTCAGTTATGTTTCATGGCAATTGTACGATCTTCTCTTCTACTCTTTGTCATTGAGGAAAAAAAGGGGAGAGTCATTTATGTTTTTCCATCAAGGACAAAGGGGAAGTTTGTTGGATTCTAGTTGTGTTTATGGTTTTTCCTTGATGAAAAAATCATGATTTAAAATCCTTGGTGTGTTGGTCAGGTCGAAACCATTGTGCTTTCTTAATTCAGTTATTCTCGATAGATCTCAATCACTGAAATGTCTGAGTTGCCTATTGGCAAGACATTTGTAATGTTATGTCGATTGAATTTAACATTCTGACAGCTTTTGGCGTAACATTGTTCGTTGTCTCAGCGACAGTAGTTATATCGACATAAGTTAAATCAGTTGGTATGTGGTCTCAGTGATATTGGTTTGTCACACCGACCGACATAGGAAAGAATCTCTATCGATATGAGCTTGGCTGTCGGGCTGAGGTCATAGCGAAAAGGTTATGTCTCTCTGACTAATGCATGTGGATGTATTTTGGTAGGAGTGTTGTAATCGACATATGGTCTCTCCGAAGACATATTGTCTTACCAACTATGTTCAAAAAGGGTCTTATCGGTAAAAGTTTTTCTTTGGTATAATGTCATAACAAACCCTGTGGGTCTCGTTGATGGAAAATATTAAGGGCTCTCGGTGAAACATATTGTGTTTGATATAATATCTCTTTGACTATGGAAAGTCATGGTGAAGGCGAATGAAAGGCTTTCGGTGAAAGGTTGGTAAAGTCTTAGTGACTCAAAGTGAATAAAGTCTTTCGGTGAAACTTAATGTATTCTATGAAACATCTTCCCGACAGCATTAGGTTACAACAACAGTGTTAAAACAAGATAAAAGGCTCGTCGATAAGAAAAACCATTTGTCACAGTGACCAATGTGTATCATGTGGAGTAACAGTGAAACATGGAGCAGTCTATATAGTGTCTCCCCGACTATATATAGTCTCGGCGACTTGGAAATGATAAAGGCCTTTGGTATAGGTGTTGAATTGTCATGGTGACAATGTGTATCGAATGTCTTTCAGAATGAAAAATTTTGTTCTCCAAGAGGTCTCCTTGAAAGTTGTCTATTACAGTGATTGTGAATGAAACTAAAAGGGAATCTTGGTAAGAAGTTTCCTCATGTCTCAGCGAAAGAATGTTTTACTAAGGAAGACCATCGGCGTAGCATGTTGTATTCGATATATCTTCTCTACGGTTCTGGTGGTTCTTGGTGAAAGTGACAACCATAATGTTTTCTGGAAATGTTAGAGTTGCCTACGGAATAACGTGTCATCATTTGTATTGAAAAGATTAGGGAAAACTTTTTGAGTTTATTCTCTTAAGCTAGGTATTGAACCCTAACCTGGCCGCCATCATGAATGTTTACGTTTCTATTGTTGTTGATTGTAATGGCTTCTATAGAGGTCTATGGAAGGTTTGTTTGATGTGCCTCTATGGTTGGATGCTCGATAGTGGTTGATGGAGCCATGGGAGTTACAAATTTGTCTGAGAAACAATCTCACAAGTTTCAGAAGTTGGGTGAAACGACTCTTGTTTTGGTTGGTTGTTCTGCCATTACTTTTGAAGTCTGTTACTTTTCTCGCATTTATAAATAGGAGCAGAAAACTAAGTTTTCTATTCGGATGTTATTGTAATTCTAAGATTATCATTCTTGGAAAATGTACGATAAAACTCTGCAATAAAAATCTGAATAAAAATGCAGAGATTGTAAATTTATTTTCTATGAGGTATTTTAGGGATTCAGTTATTGAATCTTTAAAGTATTATGTAGACAAGAAAACAGAGAGATATGTGCTTAACTGAGAATAGAGAAATCCTATGAATCATTACTATTGTTCAAAACATAATTTAAGGGGTTGGTACTCCTTGAGATAGATATCTCTAAATGAGGGGTTGATGCTCCTTGAGTGGGTACTCAAAAATTAGCCTATAAGGCATTGTGAACAGTTGATTAAAAGATTAAGCCTGGAAGGTATTTAGGGAGTGGTTTTTATACCCCACAAGGGTTTTCCACTCAACAAAATATTGTGCCTCTTTTTTCTTCTGTGTTCTCTCTAGTTTATTATGCTATTGTTGTTTCAGTTCACTGTTGAGTCATTATTTTTCTTAATTCTGTTTATGAATGATTACATTCAACTCATGAATGCTCTAATCAGAATGATATTGAGATCAAATCTGAGTTGTGTGTTTAAATATTTTAAAATTAAGTCAAATAGTTAAGACATTGATTCATCCCCCCTCTTAGTGTCATTTTAACTCCAACAGATGATGCATCATCCAATCACCTCCAACAGCGATGCCATCGAGCTAATGAGTCCCAATTGATGACATGATAATGTAGGAATTTAAATCATACAAATAAATACAATAATACATTAAATTAATCACATTAGGTCTCTAAGGTTGAGAAAACTTAATACCAACAACATTAATCCAAAAGAACAATACTTATGTATTTTATCAAATAGTGAATACTATGCAACTCCAAATACAAAGCTTCTTCAACAAGTGTTTCAAAGAAAACACCTTGTGATAGGTCGAATTCGGGTGGTAGAAAATGAGCAGCAAACAAAAGAGTGAAAAATACCTCCAAAAACAACCTACACCTCAAGATTAGCCTAGTTGGAATCAACACAAAATAAAAACAACAAATGAAACCTTTTACCTTGTGTCGAATCGATCCTTTGGTTGGCCCTTCGATCTTTGGTGTTGTATGCTCCTTGGATGGAAAGATGCAAGCTAGATGATGATATGATAATGGATGCAAATGGGTGGAAGCATGAAAATGGCTAAGTATGGATTCTAGGAAAAATTTGCAAGAGTTTGGCTACAATGCATGATCTCCCCCAAAATGAGAGAAAAGAGGGGGCATTTATAGAGATTTTGGAAATCTCTAGGGAAATGGATGGTCAAGATTGAGCCACAAAGATCAAGATGTAGGGCTAAGGTGAGTTGAGAACTCACAAGCCCTCACATCTTGACATGTGGCAAGTGATAAGGCTTAAAAGGGGTGATGTGTACATGAGGTGGAAGGATAGTACATGACATGGAGAGGGTACATGGTACCTTGGGATTGGGACAAGATCTCCTCATAAAGGAGGTACTTGTCCCCATGTGGGTGAGAGGACATGGGAATTAAAAATTCCTCAAATATTCTCATGGGAATGAGAGAAGGTATTTAAAATTCCCTTAAATGCATTGGGGGATTAAATGTGAATTAAGAATTCACATGGGGAATGGAGATGCCTTGTTCAAGAAGATAAATATTTTAATGAAGTTGACTAAGGACACATTCCATAAATGATATGGAGATTAGAGATGACCTATTTAGGTGACTAAGGTTGTGCAAGTACTTGATTAGACTAATTAATGACATGTTAGAATAGGGTTAGATTCCACATGTGACTTGATGTGACCAGTCAAAGATCACATGGGGAAGAGAATAATGAATTTAATATTCCTTGGAAGGATAAAAGGAATTAAAAATTCCTTGAGAGGTTGATTAGGCTAGTTAATAAAGGATTAGAGGAGGGTTAGGTGGCTAAGAGAGATTAGAGGCCAACTTGCAAAAGTTGGAGGATGTGACACTTCCTAATCAGGGATTAGGCATGTGCACACCCCTAATGATGAGATTAGAAGATGGATTAGGATTAAATAAAAATGATGGAGGATGTGACATAAATAAAGGGAATTAAATAAATGACATATTTATTTAATTCATTTGATGAAAGGGAGAAGGTATTTAATTATTTAACTAAATACCTTAGGGATTAGAAGAAATTTAGAGGGATTGATTAAATAATAGTGATATTACTTAATTAATGCGGATAAGGGGATTTTTAGACGAAAGGGGATAAATTTGGATAAATTAAGTGTCCAAATTTAGGTGTCTACACACCTATTTTGGAGGGAATCCGGTAGCACTTCATTACCTGCAACTAAACTATGCATTCTACAATGCAAGGCATCCAATATATAGAGAGATGCAAGCTAAAAGAAGCATCTAGAAAGAAAGGGGCATCCAAATCACATGGCACAATCTCCCATGCCATACACATGCATTTGGACACTTGTACAATATTCCCTTACACCTCTTACAACTGTCATACCATGCAATATTCTCTTCTCAAACTTGGGCACCTAGAATATGCTAAAAATAGGCTATGACAGATGCCTTGCACATCTTACAACTGTCATAGAATCTGTTATAACTAATTGAACTTACAACTGTAAGAGAATCTATCATATCTGACCAAGAATATCTAATTCTCTTATAGCTTGTCATAACCCAACTTGGGCCCCAACTTTCTCCATGCAAAAAGATGCCTTATGACACGTCATAGAATCTATCATAAGCTATCATAACTTGTCATAGTTCCAATATTCCAAAGTGGGACACCTACCTCCACTTGGGATGATGATGTGTCATCCAGTCACCTTCAACAGGGGTGCCACCTAGTCAGTGGGTCCCAATTGATGACATGACAATGTAGGCATTTAAATCATACAAATAAATATAGTTGTAGACATCCAAATTTGGACACTTAATTTATCCAAATTTATCCCCTTTCGTCTAAGCATTCCCTTATTTGCATGAATTAAGTAATATCACTATTATTTAATTAATATCCTTAAATTCCTCTAAATAGGTATTCAATTAATAATTAAATACCTTATATCTTTAATCCTCCTTTCATCAAATGAATTAAATAAATATGACATTTATTTAATTCCTCACATGTCACATCTCTTTCTTAATCCTAATTATTCTCCTAATCTCATCATTAGGAATGTGCACATGCCTAATCCTTGATTAGGATGTGTCACATCCTCCAAATTTTGCAAGTTGGACTCTAATCTCTCTTAGCCACCTAACCTTCTTCTAATCCTTCATTAACTAGTCTAAATATTTTCCCAAGGAATTTTTAATTCCTTTTATCCTTCCAAGGAATATTAAATTCCTTTTTCTCTTCCCCATGTGATCTTTGACTTGTCACATCAAGTCACATGTGAACTCTTCCCCATGGAATCTTTGACTTTTTACATCAAGTCACGTGTGACAAGTGCTTACCTTTTTAGGAACCTTGTCTTATTCAAGGTACTTTGCACCTCTCCCTTTGGAACCGTGTCTTATCCATAAGATTCCTCGATCATGTGAATTTTAAATTCACTTTTTATTCTTCCAAGGAATATTCTCATCTCCCAATTTACTTTCAAGGTACATGTCCTTCCTCCACATCATGTACCCTCTTTCCACATCATTTACACATCACCATCTCTAAGCCATCTCACATTCCACATGTCAAGATGTGAGGGCTTGTGAGTCCTCAGCTCACCATAGCCCTTCATCTTGACCTTGTTGGATGAATCTCAACCTTCCTCTATAAATATCCCCTCTTTTCTCTCATTTAGGGGGTTTATCATTGTGCTAACCAAACTCTTGCAAAATTTCCATTCAAGCCATACTTAGCCAAAAATTTGCATTCCTTGCATTCATCATAGCATTTTCACTCATTTTCCATCTATATGGCATCTCATTCATACATATTTTTCCATTAAGAGGAACATAAATCACGCCAATGATCCAAGGGCCAACCAAAGGAGCAACTTAACAAGGTATTATCGTTCTATCTATTTTATTGAGTTGAACTTTTTTGATCTATCTTGAGGTGTTTGGTGTTTTGGTGATTTCTTGCATGTCTTGTATTGCTGCTTGTTTTTTAGACTACTTTTACTCCTGATCACAACAATAATGCATTAAATTAATCACATTAGGACTCTAAGGTTGAGACACATTAATCCAAACATTCTTCCACTTGTCGAAGACCTACCAAGAGTCATATAAAATTATATACTTAGGGCACCAAGGCCCATGGAATCAAAACACCATATGAACTTCTCTGTGCTCACTGGTTTTGTTAGTGCATCTAAAACATTCGCTAAAGTTTCAACCTTTTTCGAAATTTACCTTTCCATCTTCTATCATATTACAAAAAAAATGATACTGAACATCAATGTGCTTTGTTCTAGCATGGAAGGTAGGATTATTTGCTAAGTGAATGTCACTCTAACTATCACAACAAATGGTAATCTATCCGACATCTAAACTAATATTAGAATACAATCTCTTAATCCAAATGAATTCCTTACAAGCATCAGTGGCTGCCATGTACTCTGCTTCTATCATGGATAAAGCAACTACAGCCTATCGCTTACTCATATAAATAATAGCACCACCAAACATCATAAAAATGTAACCACTAGTGGATCTTTTGTTATCAATGTCACCTACCATCTGAATCCCCATATCCATGAATACTCATAGAATGCTAAGGTCTAGTAGAATAACTATGAAAACAAAAATCATACTCGGAAGTACCTCGTAAATATCTGAACACTCTCTTAACTACATCCTAATGTATCTGTCCAAGATTAGCCATAAAAAAACTAATTACTCCCACTGCTTGGGAAATGTATGGTCTCATACACACAATAGCATACATCAATCTTCCAACAACACTCATGATATGGTACTCTAGTCATGTCCTCCATCTTAGTAGGAGATTTTGGAAAATCATTCATAGAAAGCTTCATCCCCTACATCACAAGAACCACTAACTGACTGCAATCTGCCATGTCAAATCTCTCCAACACCGAGTTCACATACTTGCTCTAGATTAAACAAAGCTTTCTATTAGCTTTTTCTCTCGTGATTTCCATCCCTAGAATGTACCTAGTTGCACCTAGGTCTTTCATCTCAAATTGTGCTGACAACTGAAACTTCAAATCTGAAATCATACTTTTACCATTCCCAATAAACAACATATCATCTACGTATAAAATAATAACAAGAATGTGACCATTATCAGATTTATAATACACACAATGGTCAGATTTAGATCTCTAAAATCCCAATGACAACACATAGGTATCAAATTTTTGGTACCACATTCTAGGAGATTGTTTCAAACCATATCGAGACTCTTTCAGTTTGCAAACCAAATTTTCCTTACCTTTTTCAACAAAGTGCTTTGGCTGTGACATGTAAATATCTTCCTCCAAGTCACCATGAAGTAATTTTGTCTTCACATCCATCTGTTCCACTTCTAAATCATACGTTGCCACAAGTGACAATAGGAACTAGATAGATGCCAACTTTGCAAAAAGAGAGAATATCTCACCATAATCAATTACTTCCACTTGTGAAAACCCCTCAATGAGCAACCGTGCCTTATGCTTCTCAACACTTCTATCAAGACTGATGGGTCAAGATAATAGCTCATTTTCTATTGCTTTCATACACACTTTCATAGGATTTTAGATAAACTATCCACACAATACTCCTATATTATACCGCCTTTTCATACTTATTATGTAGACTTGGACCTAAAATATAATGATGGAAATATGGTTATGACATAATAGTATTGTATGGTTTATATGTAGATACGTATGAAATATGGATGTAATTCCATGTCTTAATTATGATAGTTAGTATTATGTACATGCTTTGTGAATTAACCTTTTTGCAACCAAGGAGTAACTGTAGCACATACCAATTGAATGCTATAACCCATAGCAAAAGGAAGACTGGGACAACAAAATAGGGGAGTTCCAGATTAAGCTGAATGTAATGATTATTGATTAAAGACACCTGATGAAGGTTGAACATGCATCATTATAACAAGTTATAAGCATTGAAGAAGGACTCCTTTACTGATAAGATTTTGATAAATTTTTGTATGTTTACATGCAAATTCTATTTTATAGAGTTTTAGTCCTATTAGGATTCTTCTTTCTTTTCAGTTATGGTTTGAACAATTGAGTTTTAACTAAACACTCTGATATTTAGGAGTGGAAGTTAATGATTTTGGTTAGTTTTTTATTTGAATAAGAATCCCTCGAGCTTGTATATAGCTGATGGTTGAATCCTTAGATTAGTTAGCTGGTTTTTTAGTTTTCGTATTATTAGTTATTTTTAGTTTCAAGACACGATGAATATTCAGAATGATTGAATACAATTTGTGAGAATATTTTATTTAATCTTTCATGATATGCAATGAATGAAGTCAATTTCACTGGATGCATAGACTTAGTTAGATTTGGTTTCAGTTAAGTGAGAACAACCACTTGAGCATGCCACTCAAGGTAACTGTTCTTCACTTCATTTTCTAACTACTTGTTTATTTATGTTTAATAGTTGTTTCCAGTTTATCATTACTTCATGAACTATTTGAAAGTTAAACTAGAATCTCATACTTTACTTATTGGTAATGAATGTTCATAAGCATGCATGTAATGGTTAACCAGTAGTAATCCAGAGTTTAATTTAGTTGAGTGACTAGCTTTTACTAGTTTTGAGTTGATACAAAATATTTTATTAGAAATAGTTTAGTTACAGTTTTAGCTGTAGGTACCTATAGCCATTAGTTCTGGCTTATTCTTTCACTATTATGCAATTTTGTGATTTTCAACAAATATAATATCTTGAATAGGATAGATTAGGTAGTTTTGAGTCTTTGATGACATATACAATGCTACACCATCACAAGTTTACAAACCTTGGGTTGACATTTTAATGTAGTATTTACAATGTTGAGTGGATTGTTTAGTCAGATGAACTTATGAATTGTGTAGATTTTACCATGTTTACAATACATTAGTTTAGAATATACAAGGACCACACTTTTTCTTGAACATCCATTTACAACCAATAGGTTTGCATCCAACAGGAAAAGGTACCACATCCCAAGTCTTATTTTTCTTGAAAGTAGCCATCTCCTCATCCATGGCTTTCATCCAGGAATATGCATCACTCATACCCATAGCCTCTTTAATAGTCCTTGGATCATCAATGTTAGCAATCAAAGCAAAAATGTAACTGGAATCCAATAATGAATAACCAAACCTTTCCAGTTGCCACCTAGCTCGAGTTGACCTCCTCAAATGTTGACTTTGAGGTTCTTCTTCTTTCTCAAAAATTCCAGAGCTACTTGAGCTCCTCATCATCAAGTACAATAGGGGTGTGAAGTTCATCTTTCATTTGAGTAGGTGGAATCTAAACCACCTCCTTCTTTTGTTTCTCCTCTTTATCTGGCTATAGCTCAATAGTGGGAGGTTTCATCTCTCTGAAAATTACACTTATGTTGTGGAGAACCTTATGATCCTTTGGATCCCAAAGCTTTTAACCCTTCACACCAACACCATAGTCAATAAATATACACTTAAATACCTTACTCTCCAACTTTGACCTCTTCTCAATTAGAACATGAGTGTAACCTTGACAACCAAATACTTTGAGATGTCTCATCAAAGGATTTTTACCAGACCATGCTTCCATGGGTGTCTTTCCAACAAGCATCAATGTAGGAGATCTGTTGATCAAATAACATGTAGTGGCTACTGCTTCAACTCAAAACATTTTCTCAAGGCTAGCACCACTCAACATACTCCTAACCCTCTCCATCAATGTTTTGTTAATCCTCTTCGCAACTTCCTTTTTTTGTGGAGTGTATGGAGTTGTCTTATGTATTTCAATCCCGTGCTCTTTATAGAACTTGTAAAACTTTATGGAAGAAAACTCACCACCATTGTCAATCCTCAAACACTTAATGTTTCTGCTAGTCTGATTTTCTACCAAGTCCTTAAACTCCTTAAATTGACTAAATAATTCAACTTTACTTTTTAGAAAATAAATGAATGTCCTTCTACTGTAATCATCTATTAAAGAAACAAAATATACAGATTTTGAGAATGAAGGAACATTCATAGGACCAAACACATATGAATGAACATAGTCCAAAACCCCAAAAGACTTATGAGAACTAGAGTAAAAGTAAACATGATGTTTTCCATAAAAAAATGTTCACAAAAGTCGAACTAGAGATTACAATCATCAAGGCCTTCAACAAGGCTCTTATTCTTTAGGGTTCTAAGAACTCACACCAATGTGACCAATTCGTTGGTTCCATAGCATTGTCTTCTCTACAGGAAGCTCCATTTCCATGGAATGAGCACCCTTAGGTACCCAAAATGCATGACCATCGAATTTAGTAGCAACAAAATTCTTCATTGCATGATTTGATGGTGAGTTTAAAGAATCCAAAGGTCTCTTCTTCAGTACATCAGATGAAATATTGCACTGTACTGTGCATGCATCCAGATTGTACAAAGTTCCAACTCAAGCACCTTTAGCCAACACCATAGCTCCTCTCATCATCTTGTATCCTCCACTAGAGAAAACAACTTGCACTCCCAAATCATTCAGTTTACTCACAGAAAGCATGTTTCATGCCAAACTTGAGATATGCAAGACACCATCAATACCCTTCACTCTTCCATTAGGAAATTTGATTTTGACTCTTCCACAACCAATGATCTTCAGGTGAGAGTCATCACCCAGGTACACCTTTCCACCATCGTACTCCTCATACTTCAAAAACCAACCTCTATGAGAGGTCATGTGAAAGGAAGCACCTGAATCTATCAACCACACATATTCTGATGCATGGGTTGCCAAGGTTGCAACAAATTCTTTTGCTTCCTCTTGAGAAGATTTTTCAGATTTAGAATTGGAGAAAAACTTGTTTTTCTTCTTCTTCTACTCCTCGCAATCTTTTCAAAAATGACCGATTTTACTATAGTTCCAACATTTTGCCTTGGAATTCTTACCAAGAGACTTAGATCTCCCTAGAGACTTTGACTTATATTTCTTGACCTTCTTTTTTCCTTTCTGCTTCGATCTTCCACAAACAACAATGGCCTCCTTGACCATCTCAAAATAATTTCTCTGCATCTCTTTAGATAACAAGAAAGAAACCACCTTGGTTTGGTTCTAGAGATCCATGAGATCCTAGTCTTCTTGTTTCATTCCTATTGGTTTGGTTCCGGAAACAAGCCATAGATCACAATTTACAAGCATGTCTTCCATCTTGAGCTTCCATAACTCAAAGTTACCGCTGTTAAAATTCTCCATCTCAATCCTCCCAAATGTTCCTGCCATCTTTTTCCTACAACAAGGTCACGAAATGCACTTTTGCAAAACTCCCATTGAAACAAAGATCAAATGAAAAAACCATTCTAACCCAAAAAAGGAATCAAGGCTAGCCAGACTTTGATACCAACTAAAAGGAAGCTGGGTGATTGGAAACAACTTATTACACTAATTTAAGTAGGGGAGAGTTACAAATTTTTTCTTCTAAGACCTTATACAGTTATAAAAAAAGAAACACATAGAGAGAATGAAGATATAACAAGTACACATGAACAAATAACACCAGATATACGTGGGGAAAATCCTTTTGGGTAAAAAACCCCACCCTTGTAAAGCATAGTAATTATGTATTATATCAAATAGTGAATACAATGTAGCTCGAAGTATAAAGCTTCTTCAACAAGTGTTTGAAAGCAAATACCTATTTTGGAGTGAATTCGACAACACTTCGTTGCCTACAAAAAAACTATGCAAGACATCCAATAGATAGAGAGATGCAAGCTAAGAGAAGCATCTAGAAGGAAAGGGGCATCTAGGTCCACATGCCACAATATCGCACGCCATACACATGCATTTAGAAACTTGTAGAATATTCCCTTACGCTTCTTACAACTATCATAACATGCAATATTCTCTTCTCAAACTTGGGAGCCTATAATATGTTAAAAATAGGCTATGATAGATGCCTTACACATCTTACGACTATCATAGAATCTGTCATAATTGAAAACAGTTATAGTTGTAAGAGAATTTATCATAACTGACCAAGAATATTTGATTCTCTTACAACCTCTCATACCCCAACTTGGGCACCAACTTTCTCCATGCAAAAAGATGCCTCATGACGTGCCATAGAATCTACCATAAGTTGTCATAATTTTTCATAGGTCCAATATTCCAAAGTGGGACATCTACCTCATCTTGGGATGATGATGTGTCATCCAATCACCTCCAATGAGGATGCCATCTAGCCAATGGGTCCCCTTTGATGACATGACAATGTAGGCATTTAAATCATACAAATAAATATAATAATACATTAAATTAATCACATTAGGACTCTAAGGTTGAGACACCTTAATCCCAACAACATTAACTACAAGTGTTATTCTAAATTTTAATTCTAGAACTCATGACTAGTCACTAAAAGCTCTTATACAATTTAAATCAACAAAATCAATTTTCACCATTGTTAAGAGCTAACAAATTCTAATAATCTATATACTTTATTGATTTGTTATCTAGGTAACTCATTGTATTTATTTAAGTCCAATTTACATTGGTTTTTGCATTATTTACAAGACCCAAATATTTATAATACTATTAGGTTAACATATTTTCCTTGCATGTTGGTGAAACTTGACTTTTTGAACCCATATAGCATTACCCTTAAGCTTTGCATCTTCTACTTGTTTCTATTTTTTCTATTTTTTGGGATTAATTTATTCTAGGTCTGAAACTTCCTTGTGTTTCATTTTTTCATCTCTTTTACTTCATTTTTTTCTTTCCAAAACATCTACAAAAATCTAATGTTCACTTGGGATAAGGCCTAGGTTAAATCCATCAATGACCATGCATCAAAATGAAGCTCATATCATTAAATATTTAAATAAAAGAGTTTACTTGAATGATGAATATTGCTTTGACCATGAACCCATCCTTACTATAATAGATAAAAGGGATACTATTAATGCCTTCTATAGTATGCTTATTTATAAATCTTATATGT